>PVJO010034552.1:0-10797 GCA_004026905.1 Hystrix cristata | reverse complement strand
ATGCCAAGTCTGCAGGCACTCAAGGACGGCACGAAAGTACTTTGGGGTAGAAACGTTGCAGAGTTCAAATGAAGCTTTTCCTGTCCCACCGTTGAGAGAACCCTAGAGCGTTGGAGGTTGGCATCTTCCCGTTTGGCATCCCCATACTGAGAAAGGTTGGGTGGCATCAGTGTTGTTTGAAAACTGGTTTTTGAGCAGTGTGATTCTGCGGACTAGAGAATGTTGGCAAAACAACATGCCACTTGGGATTCTTCTGATCTTAGACATGCTGCCGGCGTTCACTGTGTATCGGTGCCATGCGCCCTGATGGAAAGTTTCCGCATTTGCCGAGAAACACAACCTTCGTTGTTCGGCAGCGTACCCAGGCTCAAAGGCTGTTTAACGCAAGCTGTTTATGCCAAATGTCTGCACGGGGTTGAAACCGCAGAACCCGGTTGAAGGCTCTGATGGTTTGGGAGAAGCCATCTCATCTAAACGTGTTCCACAACATAGTAGCAGCTGGTAAGAAGTCGCATGAGTGGCATCTGGAGGGAAGTTTTGAAGACCGAGGTGAGCTCATTCAAAGGCTTTCGCCTCCTCCATGCAGAAGGACAGTGAATGCCCACTTCAGACCGGGCTCGGTTGCCTGGTCCCCAGAGCAGGGCAGCACGTGTCCCGCAAAGCCCTTGTGATAAGAGCTACCCCCCAGTTCTACACGCAGAGGCTCAGAGATGAACACAAGCTTTTGAAACACAAACAGTCATAGGAAGAGCTAACATTTACTGAGCATTTACCATGCACCGGACCCTGTGGGGAAACTTGTCTCATCCAGGCAGACAGGGAGGTTGCTGGCTGCTGGAACAGGCCCACAGTAACCCTGGGGTCTAGGAGGTTGGCGTGTCTCTCTCATGTAATCTAACGCAGTCTTGCTGCTCACGGGGCCGTTCTGCTTTAGGCAGAGAGTCAGAGACTTGATTTCTTCCCATCTTGTTTCTCTGCCATCCCCCAACACCGGATGGTGGAAACTGGGCCAGTGCCACCCCTGTATGCAGCCGGTAGGAGGGAGAAGGGCTGAGCACCCTGAGGCGCAGGACCCAGCACTCACCTCTGCGATGAGGACTCTGTCACGTGGGCTCATCTAACTGCTGCGAGGCTGGGGAGACCGGAAGTGTGTGCTGGTGCAACTCTTGCAGTAACAAGAGGCGGCATGGGAGCTGGAGGGCGGCTGCCCCTCGTCACAAGCTCAAGGATGCAGACACAGGTCTGATCCATTAGTTTCAGCCAAGGAGAGAGAGCCAGATCCCCTTCAACTAAAATAGGTGCTTTAACAGGAAGCTAACAGAGATGCAGAGCTCTAATAGCAGTGGGCCTGGGGCAGATCTGGCCCCTGGAATCCTGACAGCCCACTTTGCTGAGTGCTTATTCATGACTAGGTGCTATGCTAAGTGTTTCACACGCAGCATCTCATTTAACCCTGGGCACTGTGAAGACTGGTGTTACTGGTGTGGCACTGTGGTCGACACAGTCCACAGATGGCAAAATGAGAGTAGACAGTGTTAAACAACCCATTCAGAGTCACACAGTTGGTAGAGGCCAGGCTCAGATTTGAAGCCAGGCCTGACTGTTGACACCTTAACAGCCATGCCCGCCTAGCCCTTGCTCAGTCTCCTGTTTAGGAAATGGACCCCTGCATTCCACCTTGCTCACCTTGTAGGACAGTTACGAGGCTCCATCGAGAAATGATTTCCAGGATGTGCTACAAGCTTACAAAACTTCATGAAAAAGATTTAAACAACCCTGCCCTACTGCAAGCAGGTGGAGAACACAGCAGTTGGGAGGCACCAAGATAAAGTCAGCCTTTCCGTGCTGGAGTTAATACCAATGTCGATCGCTGCATTCTTGAAAGGCGCTGTGAGAGCTGAGTTTAAGTGTTCTCATCATAAGAAATAAGCACATGGCACAATGCACATTTTAACTGGCTCAACCTAGCCATTCCACAATGTACACATATTTCCAAACATGAGGTTGAACAAAGAGATGGATAAAGCAAGCCTCCTCCGCTTGCAAACAACTGGAGAGGGAGGATATTGTTGACTTGCCTGGCAGAGCTCAGCTCTGAGCCTAAGTGCTCACAGCTGTTTGCACTACAATCCCCTGATCAGAGACCCAGAGACGAGCCGTGGTGTCCTCACACCGTGAGGTCCTACAGGGAGCCCCACATGGAGGAGAACAGAGCCCAGCCAACAAGCAGCACCCAGCAGCTAGCCAGGTGAGGGGCCCCGGAAGACGGTGGCCTCGCGAGAGTCCCTTCATTGAAGACCACGCTGACTCCAGGCCCACAGCTGTGGCGAGATGGCCAATGCCTGTGGTCAGGCTAAGCCACTGAGTTTGAGGGTAATGTGTACACTGCAATAGATCACCAACACAGAGCCTGTCACACTTCATGGCCGAGGTGCAAGTTGAAAGGTATTCATCAGAGTTCTTGGTTTCAAGCAAAGAATGCCAGTTCTGGCAAGTGTAAGCCGACAGGAAATGTGTCACGATTCACCGAGTCCACCAGGAGACTGTGAGTCCAGGCTTAGGACCCATGGCCAGCTGGTGACAGAAGCCCAGCCCTGGTCCAGGAGCAGCCAGGTGGGCGCACTCACACCTGCACACCTCCGAGGAGCCACCAACCCTGCCACATACTTCCCTCGGTGCATTAGGACTGCTGTAGTAGATCCCCACGGATGAGGTAGCTTAAACAACAAACACTTATTTCTCAGGCTACAGGCAGCTGGGAAGCCCAGGATGGAAATAAGTGCTGCAGAACCTGTATCCAGTGAGGGCCTGCTTCCCGGTTGGCAGGCAGCCCACTTGTCCCATCTTCACATCACAGGGAACCCGGAGGACTCCAGAGGAGAGAAGCAAGCCTCTTGTTTTGCTTCACTTTGTTTTGATTTCTTTTGTTGTGATTTTTGTTGGCGACAGGGTCTTGCTGTGCGGTCCAGGATGGCCTTGACCTCAATATGTAGCCCAGGCTGGCTTTGAACCCCCGATGCCTCCCAAGGGCTGGGATTTCAGGCGTGCAGCACCATACCTGGCCAAAGCAAGCCCTCCTCTGCCTCTGCTTATAAGACACTAATCCCACTCACAAAGACCTAATGACTTCCCCAAGGCCCCACCTCTTAATGCCTTCTCGGGAACCTAGAGGAACCCAAACACTCAGTCCCTGACACAGCCTCAATCTACTCTCAGGATTCAGTATCCAGAATGATAGTCACATAGCTCATGTCCCAGATCCCTGGCTGCACCGAGGGCAGGAGGGAAAGGATGTGCTGCTTGGCGTGATGTCCCTCTGAGACCTCTCCCCATGGGGAAAGATGATCTCTGAAAGCAAGTTGGGATGCTGCTGGAGAGGGCGTAGGGTGTTCTGCAGCCCAAATCGGCACCCGTGAAGCCCAAGGGCCAGTGTGCACCCCTACAAAGAGGAAGGCTTTGAGCCTGACCATGCCACGGTCATATGCCATGTGTTTGTGGCCTCACTAGTCTTCACAACAGCCTTTCAAGGGAGGTGGCATTGTCCGCATCATCTGGAGGAAGACACAGAACCTCAGACACACCAAGCAGGCTGCTGAGATCTGCAGGGAAAGAGACAGAGCAGATGTTTAAGTCAGGGAGTTCCAAAGTTCTTACTCACCCCGCTTTCCCAAGCTCCAAGACTGAGCCTCCAGGGAATGAAACCACATTCTGCTTTGATGAAATCAAATAAATTAAAAGGAGTTCATTAAGGGAAAGAGACAGACGCTGGATTAGAGGAGTCACCTGATCTTCTCCCAGGGAAGAATGTACCTGAGTCCCCTCTGATCAGCCTGGCCAGGAAGGAGGGTGAGGTCAGAGGCAGAGGGGCCAGTACAGCAGGCAGGAGGGGTGGTTTCCAGAGCCCACAGCTTCCCGGGGCTGCCACCCTGTGGACTAAAAGGGGCCACTTCCGCCCTGGAGCCACAGATGGTCGCTACAGTCAGAGCCCTCTCAGCCTCTTGGGGAGCCCCAGGGTGGCACACAACAGGTACAAGACAGATGTGAAGGCTCTCCTGTAAACTTCTGAGATGACCAGTACCGCTGTGTCCCCTTCCCTGCCACACACTTTCCTTCCATCTATTTAGAGTTCCCAGGGGCAGGACGGTAAGGTGGTGGCCCCTTCTCCACCTCCATCTCCATTCTCCGCTAAGAAACTCTCCTCTACAGTAATCCCCTCTCCCCTCCCAGCATTCCCAGATGTAATTCTGCCTTTTCTGATCGCAGCTTTCCTAGTTTGTTTGGAAACTGAAGCTATTCCCACCTGAAGGTGGCTAACAAATATTAAGCATATTCCTGTCCTTGAGCTGATATCTTTATGATATTATGACGCTAACCAGCAAGGGCTGATGTTAGCTCTTCGTTGGCCAGAAACTGTGACATCTCTACCAACAAGAAACTAACATAGACTGGATTAAATCCAACATGAGAAAGATTACTTAAAGATAAGAAAATAAATGAAACCCTACCAAGATTCTAAGCACACAGGAAGCAGTCAAATATGTGCTGAGTAGATGAATAAACATAATCATGTAAGACTTTAAAAAGGATGAGCAAGGATGGCAGGTCTCATAAAAAAGCATCGTAGGATTTTGCATTTCACCAACCACTCTATTTTTGTTTTGTTTTGTAATTTGGAGTAGGGATATCACCATGCAATTATTATACTTTTAATTCACCTGCTAGGGGTCTTTTAATACTATCCTAGGGGTCTCTCACTATCCTTTCGTGGTAGCTTAGACTAAGGCCAGAGAAATGGGTGGGGTAGGATATAGAATAAAGGACAGTATGACCAGAGAAGGAATCTTTGGCACTTTGGACAGAGGTCTTTATTGCTCACTATACAGTCCCCCTCTGGCTAGATGAAGCAGGAACAATATACTGCAGAAACTTGGTAGCTCACAAATCACTGGAAGGAATGAAGGAATACACTCTAAGCCACACTTCCAGGTTCTCAAGATAAGCACCAGCCTCGTGCCCCATTCAACCCTCTACATTATTCATTTCCAAATCAAAGTCCTGCCGGAGTCCAGCTGGTTAGCAGAACATAAATACATCTACAGCTCCATCTGCTAAAGGTCTGGGAAATGCGCTTTGTGTTTTCAGCCACTGCAGTAGAAAAAGCATATGCGGCTGAGGGAAGCTTGTGCTGGGTACACCCTGTCTTAGTCTGTCCAGGCTGCTATAACAGAAAGACCACAGACTGGATAGCTTGGAGACCACAGAAGTGTGTTCCTCACCATGCTGGAAGCTGGGAAGCCCAGATCAAGTGGCAATGTACGGAGTGTGTACTGACTTGTTTCCTGGCTCATAGACTGTCACCTCACTTGGTGGAAAGGGTGAGGCAGCTCTCTGGGGCCTGTTTTATACAGGTATTAGTCCCAGCCAGGAGGACCTTGCTCCCTGACCTAATCAGCTCCCAAGACCTCCACCTTGCACATGAGGATTCAAACACATGAGTCTGGAGGAAATGCAAATGTGCAGACCCTAGCACTGGAGAACATGGCAAAGTCTAACCCTGGACTACAGAGCCACACTAGGTACAGAGCCATGAGCACCACCCTAAGTGACGTCTGTACGCATGCTTTATTCAAAGCTTCTAGAAGTCCGTGGTATCACCTAGGCACCTGCTGGGGGTGTGTTTGCTGGGGGTGTGGCCCACAACATGAGCCACACCCTTAGAGCAGTGGACATCTGTCATTTGTTATTTCCCACCAGCATTTGAGGAGCTTTTCCATGTTTGGGGGAACTTGCACATAGTGAGTCCTACATTCCAAATATTGAATTCTATTTTCCAAATGTCTTTCCAGCTAGGCCTCGGGATGTGACCTGGGCTCTTGTAACCACATGTCCCACTTGGGATTTGATTCTGAGCAGCATGAACGATCAGATGGTGCCTCGTGCCCCACTCTGGCTGGCATGGGCAGGGGCAGAGACCTCTTCATTCAAAGGCAGTGGTTCCTCACTCCGAAGTGGCCCTGGTATGGTGACAGGTGTGGCTGCAGTGGACTCACATTCCAGACATCTAGTACTCAGTGGCAACAGCCACAGTGGTATGAGTTCCCTCCTTGAGCTACTGCTACAACATAGTTGGAGGCATTGTTCTGGGAAACTACCTCAAGTCTCCTTCCCAAGTCCTGTAGGCCTCAACCAGCCAGAGTGGATTCTGTCATCAGCACCCAATAGCCACTTGATGTGCTGGCTAAGCCAGGAGCTGCCTCTGAAGCCTCTGCCTCCACACCAGGCTGGAGTGAGCCGTGCCCGTACAGACTGGTGACCAGGACCTTGTTCCCTGTGTCTTCCTGAGGCAGGTGTGAAGAATTACGAAAGCAAAGTGCCCTTCCCTCTCACTCATGACATCCCAGGAGCTCCTCCAGAACAAGAATATTCTTCTTCATTGAATGTTTATCACCAACAATTTGTGAAGAGCTTAGCATCAAGTAAGAATTCAGCAAATGTTGGCTGGTTGGCCGGCTGGATGGATAGATGGATGGATGGATAATGATGGATGGATGGATGGGTGGATGGATGGATAATGGGTGGATGGATGGAGGGAGGGAGAGACAGGTGATCAAGTACCCTTAAAGTTATACCCAGCTGGATCCATATTCCAGAACTGTGCTCTCCATTAACTGTACCCACTAACTGCACATAGCTACTGAATCCTTGAAAGGTGGATAAGACAATTAAACTATTGAGTTCTTATTTCATTCTATTTTAATGAATTTAAATGTATTTGCATGAACTTAAATTTTAACATAAAATCTTAACCGATTCCTAATTCCATTTTTAAAAACTGTTAGCTTGACTAGGAGTGGTAGCACAGAAAGCTGAGGCAGGATGATTGCCTCAAGTTTGAGGCCAGCCCGGGTTACATAGTGAGTTCCAGGCTAACCCGGACAGCATAGCAAGACCTTATCTCAAGGGAAAAAAAAAAAAACCTTTTAGCTTCCATATCTGTGACAAAATACCTGTGATAAACAACTTGTGAAGAGGAAAGGTTTACTTTGGTTCCTGGTCTCAGGGGTTTCTGCCTGCAGTTGCTTAGCACTGTTGCTTTGGGGCTGTCATGGCGCCATACATCTTGGTGGTCTGCTTACCTCAAGGTGGCCAGGAAGCAAAGAGAGAGAAGTGACCAGGGTCACAACATCTCCTGCATGGCCACCTAACTTCCTCCTACCACCGCCAAGTAGCACCACGCACTGGTAACCAAGTCCTGGCCATGGGGGATATTTCAGATCGAAACCATAACAGCATACAGATTGCAACATGCTGTCATTGTAAAGTAGATGCCAGATGCCAGATATTTAATATGAAAAATAATTTAAAATATGGCATTAGTTTTCTAATGGTTAAATAATATTCAGGGTACATTCAGTTAAATAAAATATATTATTCAAATGGATATCACCTGTTCCTCTTTCCGTTTGTTAATGTGACGACTAGAAAGCATAAAATGGCATGTGTGACTTTTGTTGTATTTCTATAGGACGACGCAGATCTGAACCTCAGCACAGACATCGCTGAACAGTCAGAGGGATGCTGAGGACGTCCCTGCCCTGTCTGCACACACCAGGACCCCACCTGCTCATCCTCCCTCACCCCAGACTCAAAGTCCAGCGGGTGGCAGCTTGGACCTGGTCTCTGTGACATGCACTAGAGAAAAAATCCCGGGTTTGTTTCGGGGACCAGGCAGAGAACCTGTCAGGGGAGGGCTAGAGCTGAGGCTGTAGCAGTGATCAGCTCTTCTGTCCAAAGACAACCTACAGCGGCAAATCCCCTTGTAACTGCCCCTTGGTCACCCATATGCCACCTGTGGACTCAAAGAGGCCCTTGCCAATCCACTTGCACAGTCGCTTCACTGAAGGGTAGAAAGACTGACACCCAGAGGGAAAAGGGCTCTTCCAACCAGCTAAACACAAAGTCTGCTAATGCTCACTGCAACACAACCGCCCTCGGCTTTAGATGCCGATCCACTTGCCCACTGGCTTGATTTGCAAAGGGAAGGGTCTCCCCATAGGAGTGGCGCAGCTGCACCTACCCCAGGATTTCCCACCCTCCCTTTGCTAACCCTGGAACCCCACGACCCCACGCTGAGAAAAGCAGTGTGTTCCAGCTCGGCGGCTTCTATTCACAACCTGGGAGACCTGAAACCCTTACAGTGGTTTGTTCTGGGGTAGAAGCAATGCAAAGATGCCTTTGGCCTGAGACCAAGAGCCATGGGACACCAGGGGTGAAACGGTGCCAGGCCTGTGGGGAGCAAGGTGCTCTTCACCGTCCTATCCTGATCCAAGTGACCGGAAAAAGGCCAAGGCAACAACCTGGGGTGACCAGCAGCCTTGGTGGGGTGGAAGGAGCCAGAGGAAGGTGGGAGGGGATGAGTGGGGCCAGAGGAGGAGGGAGGGGACAGAAGGGCCCAACTCTGAAGGCTCATTCCTAACAGAAAAGGAAATAACCTGTCTGATTTACCACTCTGGACAGTTTTCATACTGGAAGCACCACCTACAAAATGCTTCCCTCCAACCCAGCCCCACAGGTATAATTCCACCGCATAAAACCAATCATACCGACATCCAGATCCACCAATCTGAGCAAAACACAGTAACAAAGAAAGGCAATTTTCATATTTTACTATACAATATTGCTCATCATAAAAAAGCATTCATATTTTTATTAAATATAGAAGCAAACTCTCAGTGTTACCAGAGATACTGCCTGCCCTTGAACAAATTAAGGATATCTGTTTGCAAGTGGAGGCATCGCTGCACCTGAGTGGAGGCCTTTGTTCTCTCTACAATGCCCATCTTCTGTGTACAGCGTCGCACATACATACACAGTAGTATTTGTTATTTATTAGTCCCTTTCCTTTATTTCTTGGCTTCAAGTGGATCTCGGTCCACGGGGAGAATATGCCCATGCAGTCATTCATTCCTAGGGTAGCTCCAGCTCTTGCAAGAGCCTTTGATACATCACCAAGTTTGGAGATACTCGCCTAGGGGGATGACTGAGGGTTTCAGATAGAGAGAGCAATGCACGAAGACAGGGCGCAGTAACTAGGTAGAGCCAAAAAGATGCTAAGGCGCTGGATAAGAGGATGACACGTGGATTTGAGGATGGAGAAGTCACAGGGAAAGAGGCAGAAAAATGAAGTCAGAGACTTAAAACTCACACAGTTGGAGATGAAGGGATATCAAGGTTGATCCTGAGGATTCTCATCAGTTTTAATGCTTTATGATAGAGATAATGGCAGAGAGGGGAAGATGAGACAAGAGCACCAGGAGACAGAGGGAGGTAGAGGAGATGGTGGCAACAAGAGTCACTGCCCATCTATGGTCTGGCCTGAGGCCTGAGCTCCTTAACACCTCCTGCCCCCTGCTTCCTCCGGCTGCCCTCCCAGCCCATCTAAGGCTCTCTTGCTACATCCTCCCTGGAGCCTTCTCTTTGGTCCAGCCCACACTCGGCTATCTCCCTTCCCAACTCCTCCTGCCTAGCACGGTTCAGAACACGGCGTTTTAGAGTCCACATTCAGTGCTAGCCTGAGCACCTTGACTCGCCGAAAGAGTACTGAGGGTACTCTGAGCTCCAGGCTCCACCTCAAATACTCCAGCCGCCCCCTGGGGCTCTGGGACTTCCTAAGTGCTCAGTGAATGCTTGTGCCCAGACAGTTGCCTAGAAGTGTCCACGGAGCCACCTGGCAGCCCAATGTCTGTAAATAACTGCCCGGAAGCCGGCCAAACTGTGGCCATTTCCTGTGCTCCTGCGCCCCCTGCCGTCCAGGAGAGGACCTGCATGCAGAAGAAGGTGGCCCTGATGGAGGTGGCTTGCAGGTGACTCCGACGTGGTCAGCAGGTTCTGCCTCCGCGTTTTTCCTGGGCCACCCACCCTGGAGGGCACTCAGAGCTTCTCATCCAACTCCAGGCCCTGGTTCTGCCAGGCACGACTGTGGGCCACGGCCGGGCTGCTGCAAGGCGTCGTGTCGAGGTAGCTCTGGATGACGGAGGCGCAGTCCAGCCGCTCCATGGAGGTCATGAGGCTGTGCAGCTCCTCCAGGGTGCCGTTCTGCTCCTCGAAGAGCTCCAGGATGGCTGCAGCGGGGCTGCGCTGGCACGACAGGAACCTGGGTAGAGACAGAGGCGCTAGCAGGTTGGGGGTCCCCTCTCCTCCAGGCTCAGGGGGTGACACCACCCTTCCAGGGGACTTGAGGTGGCCAGAGGCCACCAGACATTGTCCTGAAGTGGAGACTCACCCCCTGGGCCTGCCCTCTCTAGACCTCAGTTTCTCTTAGGAAGCCGAGAGCCGGGAGGAGAGGACCCGTAGGGTTGCTCCTGGCTCGGGGACTTTGTCGTTGTCCTCTGCACCTCCCCCCACCCAAATACCCTCCAGCCTCACCCAGCCTTCTCTGCACTGATCCTTCCCTGTCCCCGTCCACACACACTGCACCCATGGTCACTTCTGCAGCTCCTCTTCCCATCCCCGCCCCCCTAAAGCCCTTCTCATTGCTGGCTCTTAGGAGGAGACTGCACTGCACCCTCATAGCTCAGCTCTCCTCTCTTCAGCTCCTTTGGTCTCTTTTTCCAACACGTATGCAATGCTGGGTACACACAAGAAGGCACAAAGAGCACTCGCCTTGGTGTTTAAGCTCTCTGTATCCTTAACGCATAGACTATGAGCTCCTGGGAGCAGGAAGCAAATCTCATTCTTCTTGTATCCCAGTACTCAGCAGGACACAGCAGGTACCTGGTGGATGCTTACATAAAGGGC
>PVJO010034551.1:0-10841 GCA_004026905.1 Hystrix cristata | reverse complement strand
TCAGTAACAGGACAGGAGTTCTTTTTCCTAGGGAAAGTAGTTGTCTGCTGATGATGGCAGAGTCTTGCTCTAAAATCCTACAGGACTCCACTGCAATTCACCTATGGATGCCTGCCAGAGACTCCAAACAGCATCTCTACCTGCCACTGACACTTCGAGCACCATTGGATCCTCTGGGACATATGGGTCCAGTGGCAGAGCCACCTGCACAGCAGGCCTCTTCTTGTTCTGGGCACCACTCAATAGTAGCAGCTTTCTGAGGCACATGCAAATGGTCAGGAGTAATACGCCTAAGTGAGGAATATGTTGCCTCCAAACTCCAAATAGGCCCACTAGGCATTGTGCCTCTTTTTTGATTGTAGAAGGAGCCAGATGCAACAATTTATCTTTTACCTTAGAAGGAATATCTCTAAATGCCCCACACCATTTGACTCCTAGAAATTTCACTGAAGTAGAAAGACCTTGAAATTTAGTTGGCTTTATTTCCCATTCCCTGACTCTAAAATGCTTTACTAACAAATCCAGAGTGGTCCTCCTGCTCACTTGGTCCAATCAGCATAGTATCATCAATGTAGTGAACCACTGTGATGTCTTGTGAGGGAGAAAGGTGATCAAGCTCCCAGTGAACTAAGTTGTGACACAAGCCTGGAGAATTAATGTAACCCTGAGGCACAACAGTGAAGGCATATTGCTGGCCTTGCCAGTTGAAAGCAAATTATTTCTGATGGGCCTTATGGATAGATATGGAGAAGAAGGTATTTGCCAATTCAATAGCTGCGTACCAAGTACCAGGAGATGTATTAATCTGAGTTTCTCTTACACAAGTTAGTACAGTTGATACAGTCAATCAGTCATCACATACACAGACTCAGTCATAAAAGAAAAGGGTAAAATAATGCAAGAAAAGTGTGGGGAAAATGTACAGAAGGAAGAAAACAGCAAAAACTGAAAAAATAAATGAAAGGTAAAATAAAAATTTAAAAATGTAGTTAAAAAAAGAATAACAAAAAATGTTCTATTGCTTTGACTTCATGTATCTTTTGCTCAGCCTCGTGTGAACTAGGAATACTCAAGTCAGGATGTGTTTTTTTGTTTATTTGTTTTGTTTGTTGGTTTGTTTGTTTGTTTTGGTGATGCTGGAAGTTTAGTGTGATAGTCTACCCCCCAAAATAATGCTGGGTGTAGAGATCTGTTTGCAAGGAGAATACGGTGGCAATGTGAGCTTTCAATCCTGTGTAACTCAGGCTGAACCTGGCCACTGATCACAGGAATCTGATCTGTGTTCACCAGCCCCTGCCTCTCAGTGGGCCTCCTTGCAATCTGCTCTTCAACTGTGGGCAGTCTTCTGTGACTGTCTTTCACTCATCCACTCTGAAAACTTGGCAGCGTGAACCATCCAAGTGGCTGGTCTTGGACCCAGTTTCAAACATTCAGCCCCTCCCTACAATGGCATCCCCACAAGTTTTTGTTCTGTGGTTGTAGCCACAGGTGCTTGTACTAAGGTCACTCACCAGTTGTTGATTGTGGAAGGCTGCTTTGGAAGCAGTGTCATGTGTTTTACTCGGTGGTTCCAATTGTAAGTGATTTTTTCAGTCCTGATGCAGTTCTCTGGTTTTCTGTGAGGAGACAATTTTTAGTTTCACTTTGCCTCCCAGCTGGAGGCTAAGCAGCTGCTGTCAGTGACTCTGCGTGGTCTCTTCTTCGTGGTGTTATATATTTCTTGTGTATCACTTAATCCTATTTTCTTCTATGTCAGTTCCCTTGTAGTTCCCAGGAAAACTGCACCCACTTGGTTTCCTCTCCAAACTATTGTTTTCCAGACTCTAGACACTTTGTCCTGGAAAGCTGAGTTACTGGCACTCACTTTTCCACCATTTTGGAACCAATTAAATACTACTTATTTGGCTAACATTAATCTAGCATTAAGTGAATTGTAACATTTTTGCTGATGGAAGATCTTGTCTCAATCTTGGTGGCTGCTGAATAATCAAGATTTGAGCTTCTGAAGTTTGAGATGTGTGTGGAAACTTATTGAAATAATACAAAAATGAAGTTTTGTGTATCACTTCACTCTTCTTTACGTGAAAGATTTGCTGTAGCGTGTAATGGTGTTTGATAGCATTTTGCCAACACAAGAACTTCTTTCACAGCTGAAGTCAGTCCTCTCAAACTTTGCCACTGCTTTATCTGTTAAATTTGTAAATTATTCTAAATCATAACAACTATATCAATATGAAGTGAATTTTTAAGTAATAAGACACTGAGTTGAAACTTGCCTCATTAGTGGGTTTCAGAATTTATATTGTGTCTACAGGAATGAAAATAATAGCAAACTCATTTTACATCTCCACCAGAGCTCTTAGTGAACAAATGCATTGTCAATAAGAAGTGATATTTTGAAATGACTCTTTTTCTCTGAGAAGTTAGCCTTGCAAAGATATAATAATAATAAAACATATAAGAAAAAAACAAAAACCAAAGTGATTCACATATGCGACAAACCATGCTGCAAACAGATATGCAGTCATCTAGGCTTTGTTGTTCAATTTATAGTGCACAGGCTGCGGGGAATTTAGTATAATGATTAAGGAAGGTAGAATTTGGGGGATGATAAATGTTCTAGTTTTGTGTCATTATCTGTTTTCTTCCCCATTTTGTAGGAATCTTTTTGGTTTGTTTTCTCCTCTGAGTAAGTACTTCAAAGATAACAATACAGTGTATGATACTGTTATCCTTATTACAGTTTTTGGTTATGTATTTTTGTTTTATTTTTCCACAAAATAAACAAAAGGTTTTGACTTCAGCCTAAAGCCATCTGCTCCATTATACCTTAACGTAAAATGTGCCTATGCTTTGGGGCTTGGAAGCTTCTCCAAAAATGCCTTTCCATACACATTTTTTCTCCTAGTTAATGCCTAATCACTCCTAGTCAGACTTTATAAATAAATCCCTTAGGAAGATATTCTCTGAACCTAGAAGTTAAGTCCTTGCAACATGTTCCAAATAGTTCAACATTTTTTATTTCATAACACCTATTAAAATGTGTATGTTTTTATTACAAACACAAAAATATTTATAAAGGAGAGAGTACTTTAAAAATGATATTAAGTTTACAAAACATTAGAAAGATTAATTCCCCTGAATCACATAGGTAGCAACAATATAACTAGGTGAATATTTAAAGGTGGAGATGCTTTTTATACTGAAGTCAAAGAAATGTAGAAAAAAATAAGTGATCCAAAGTGAGAGAGACAGAGAATTTACCCTTCACTACTAGTTTTTAAAGTGGTGAAAGGGAACCATGAGTTGAGAAACTTGAGCAATTTCTCGAAGCTGGAAATTATCTTCTGATATAAGAAAAGGGGAATTTACCACTATAGTCACAAGTAATTCAATTCATCTTATGACCACAATGAACAAAGGAATATGTTCTTCGCTACAGCCTCCAGAAGGAAATACAGTCCTGCTAATACCCTGAATTTAGCACAGTGAATCTATCAGCAAAGAAGTTAGTTGATCAGTGCTCTAACCAGAATTCTCTAATAACGCACAGCAGAAAATAATTTGTGTTTCTAGGCCCTTGAGTACAGTGTATGGTCCTTGAGTACAAATCAGGAACATAATAAATTTGTGCTGTTTTAAAAATATTCATCTTGGCAAAATCTATTATAACAAGAATACAAGACTAAATACATAGATATCTTTAATAAGGGAGGGGTAATACCATCTTCGTTACCCACAGTAACCCTGGTGAGTAGCACAAGATTCGGCAGAAAGCAGTCACTTGAACAAGATTTGTTGAATTTAAGAAAATAAAATAAAACAGGTAAAGTTCTTTGGTTTTGGAGGTAGACAGGCATTAGACAAAGGAAGAAAAACCTAAACATGTAAATAATAAAAAAAAAAAAACACTATAAGCCGTTGTTATTATACTTATGCTTTTCCCAAGGTCCAGCTCTTGGAGGTCGTTTTATTTAAAAGAGTTATTCCCACTGTCTGAAACGGAAAAGACCTAACTCTTGATACTATCAGTTATAATATTAGCAAACAAAATTCTGTAGCCCAAAATCGCAGAGAACTCTGGTAAATTTAGACAGTGTGATTCAAATATGTATTCTAACAGATTTCAAATCCCATGGTTTCTTGTTTTACCTTCATTTAATTTTTTTAGTTGGACATGAGAATATTTTAGGTATACATTATCCAACCTGAAAAATGCCTAGAATAATCAGCTTGAATGAGTTTCTATGTAATAACTCAAACAAGGTCCCAAACCTTATTCAATTTGTGCAGAAAAATGTGCTCTAAATACCTTGAATGCTCCTGTATTAGAATAGTTAATTTGTAGTATGTTATATTCAAGAACAGGAAAACTGTCACACTGTCATTTTAGAGTCTGATGTTAAGCTTGTCAAAAGACACCATTTTTAGACTGAATTCCTGTTGACATCCAGAGAAATAGCCCTTCCCAGATGTAAAAGACATCTGCAATAATGGAATGGTCCTGGGTGGCTTTTCAAACATGGTAACACTGGTAGTTGAATAGCATGCCTATGACATAAAAACATAGCCTTGACTCAGTCTGTTTAAGACAGCAAAACTAAGCCAATGAGATGCATAAAGAAATCCCACTGTGTAGCTATATCCTTGTATTATATGTTGTATGAAAAGAGCACAGTAACAAGCTTCCATGCTCTTGTCTTGTATTCAAAAGGAGGGAAGCTTAAAGCACAGCATAAAATAATTTGTATTTCTAGGTCCTTGAGTACAGTGTATGGATTGTTGAGTAAACCTGTGAGTAGATTACACAGAGAATCTATAAAAATACATTTTTTCTTGTAGGCAAAAATGTTTCCATGCTAATTGTAAAGGACATTACATTTCGAATATTTTCTGGTTGAGCTATTATTATCCAAAAAACTGAATAATTTAGACAGAAAACAGAAAAGTTGTTATACTAATAAGTTACATTGATAAACAAGGGAGAAACTTCAGCAAATATTTATTAATTACCTATTTTGTTTCACCTATCATGTTGGTTGTTACCCAAAATAGATTCTTCATCTCTAGATGCCAGTATCAACCCCATAGGTAGAGTCACATCAGGTTCTTCTTTTCTTGATTGGTAAAAGCAAAATACCGATTTGATGATGCTACATGGGAATGGAATAATAAATCATTTAATAAAACTACTTTGTTAGAGTTTATTAGCCAGAGTATATTGGAATAGTTTGTTTAAAACATGTCTTGGTTGAATACAACATGTCAGCATTGAATAAACACTTCAGTGCTGAAGGGAGATAGTTATTATTACTATATTTAAAATAAAAATACTATTATTACTATATTTAAAATAAAAAAAAATTCAGATAAAAAGCTGAAGCTAAATGCATGTACAACACAGCTAAGAAATGGTGGATCCCTTGAAGCATTTGAGTACAAAGACTCTTATTTCTTGTTATGTATGTTTGCTTTTTAATGCTTTGGAGTAGAGGCTGAAGTTTACATCTCTGACAGGAATAAATAAGTTGAATCAGGAAAAATGACAATAACTCCGCTTAACACTTGCCTTCCTTTTCCATCTAGTACATTGCTACTATCCAAGACCCTGCACACTCTCATGTGGTCCTGACATTCCTTCTTGAATGATTTGGCCACTATGAACCATAGCTTAGATGGAAAAAAAAAAACTATTAAAAAACTTAAATAATAAAGGACTGCATTAATCAGCTACCTATCATTCAGGATTGTTTATATCTTACCATAAAAACAATTAAAATTGTTGAGAAAAAAAATGGAAGATTAGTGATCAACAGCAAAATACAGCCTCCCTGGGACCCAGGATTGAGACACCTGAAAAACAAAACTTGCTGAAGAGAGAGAAAAAAAAAAAAAAAAGAATTAGAACTCTGGGAATTAGAAGGGAGCTGGCAGGAAAACTAGAAACTACAGAGACACACGGGAAATGGAACACACTGAAGAGAAAGGAACAAAGAAATCTGGAAAGCCCAGCCTCACTTCTAGGGAGGGAGACTTTTCTCCACAGGTATAAGGTAACAGTCATTGTGAATTACAAAAACAGCATGCGATTTTACTCCAAAAGTGACTCCTTCTGCATGGCACACTAAAGTTAGAGAACAAATCAAGTGTACCATCTGGGATATTTGAGAAGCTTTAATCAAGGGCCATTTTGTGAAGGGGTTAATTGCTTAAGACTGGGCCACAGAACAACTTTAATTCAGGGTTTCCAGGGTTGTCCTACCAGAGTGACTAGGTGGGAGATGGCCAGACGAGACTGTTACAGATAGAGTATGAGCTAGACCTAGATCAACTGAGAAGTTTAAGCTCAGCCTGGGAAGGACACATGGCCTTGCCTCCTGGTGAGAAGTTGTGCCCATAATGTGCAGGTTTCAGAGGTGGCAGGATCCAAAAACATCTTTTTGAACCTCTGCCCCACTGCCTACATTCAGCAGAGAGATCAGTGGTTTGATTTCTTTTCCATCAACCAGCATGAACAAGGACATGCCTCAGCTTGGACAGTTGCCAGAGCCTGTGGTATACCTATAGATAAGCCTCTGGAGAAGGGGTGGTCTCAAACCCACAGCCCATAAAGCAAGCTGGGAAAAATCACGACCTGCAAAATTCCAAGGTTGCAGACCTTGGAAGGAAACTACATGATACATCATAAAGTATGTTTCAATAAACACAAAAGAAATGAAATCATCTTATGTATCCTATCGGATCATAATATATTGAAACTAGAAATAGATGACAGAAGAAATCACAGGAATTTTATACAAACTTGAAAATTAAATTTCATATGCTAAATACTAAATGGGTCACAGAAAAAAATCAAGGAAGAAGTTGAAGAGTCCCTAGAATCAAATGATAGTGCCTGTTTGACATGCCAGAATTTATGGGACACAATGAAAGCAGACCTAAAAGGGAAGCCTATAGCTGCTAATGCCTACACCAGAAAAACAGAGTGAGCCCAAACAAATGACATAATTATGCAGTCCAAACTCCAGGAAAAACAAGAACAATCCAAATCCAAAGATAGTATATAGAGAGAAAGTATACATATCAGAGAGAAATTAATAAACTAGAACTAAAAAATCAATACAAAAAACAATGAATCAAAGAGGTGGCTCTTCAAAAAACAATAAACAAGTAGACAAAACTTTAGCCAATCTTATAAAAGAAAGGAAATATAAGCTCCAATTCAATGCAACTCAAAATGACAAGGATGATAATGCAGCCAACATCTGAAATCCAGCAGATTATTAGTAACTGCTTTGCGAATTTGTACTCCAATAAACTAAATAAGCCAGAAGAAATTGATTGACTCCTAGATACATATGAATTACAAGAACTGAATGGAAGATATAAAAACAATCAACAATTCAATAGCAGGCAATTTAATTGAACCAGTAATAAAAAGTCTACCAAGTTGCAAACATAATCCCAGGACACAGTGGATACACTGTGGATTCAAGAATTTCAGGAAAGACATAATGCCAACACACTTTAATGAAATAAAAAGGAAATGCACCCTCAAAGTGATTCCTAAAATATATTATTATCCTAACTCTAAAAGCAAACAGGGACTCAACCAAAAAAGAAAAATAAAATTTGTGCTATAGGTCAAACCCTTTAATGAACATTGGACACAAAAATCCTCAAGAAGGGATTGACAAATAGAGTACAACAAATCATTAGATATGTCATACATCATAACCAAGTAGGCTTTATCTTAAGGGTGCAAAGATGATTCAGCACAAGCAAATCAATAAATGTAATATATTGCATAAACAGAAGCAAAACAAATCCCATTTTTTTCTCTATAATTGTAGAAAAAGCCTTTGACAAAATCCAACAATCATTCATGATAAAACCCTGAAGAAAATAAGAATAGGTCTTTATCTCAACTGGATAAAAACCATTCATGACATTTACTGCTAATATCATATTAAATGGGGAAAATATGAAAGCTTTCCCTCTAATATCAGGAATTGAACTAAGATATCCACTGTCACCAAACCTATTCAATATAGTTATTGAAAAATTAGCCAGAACAACCAGTCAAGATGAAGAAGTAAAAGTTATACATATAAGAAAAGAAGTCAATTATCATTTTTGCAGATGAAATGGTTTTCTATATAGTAGACCAAAAAACACCATGGTTAAATATACCATGGCTTCTTTAACATGAGAAATCCAAAATACAAATGAAAAGCAATACAAGAGATGAATAATAGGAAGTAGAGAGATAGATGTTTCTCAAATAGAAAGTGGATCAAGAGACAGATAATAGTGCAAAACAAACAAGAAAGAAAATCTTAAAATTTATATGAAACCAGAAGAGACCCAGAAAAACAAAAGCAGTCCTGGTCCAAAAGAGCAAATCAGGAGGCATCACAATCCTGGATGTCAAGTTATTTTACCATGCTACAGTGATAAAAACAGCATGACCCTAGCACAATGACAGACATGTGGAACAACAGAACACAATAGAGGATGAAGAAACATCCCAGGCACATTCAGACATCTGATTATTTTTTTCTTTTTTTCTTTACAAGAAAATGTATTGGTACATTTTAGATATACATAATGATGACATTCATCATAGTTAATTTGCACCTGTATGTGATACATCTTGGTTTATTTTCCCCCTTCCCCACCCCTCCCTTCAACTCCTCTTTCCCTCCTTATTTACAACAGCATTATTTACATTTTTTTAAAATTTTTTCCCTCTTTTTCTTTTCTTTTTCCCCTTCCTTCCTTTCCCCCTCCTCCCTCTCCAGATATCTGATTCTTGACAAAAGTGTCCAAAAGTACACTGGAGGAAAGATAGTCTCTTTAACAAGTAGTGCTGGAAGAAATATCTATCCACATGTAGAAGAGTGGTTCAAGACCCGTATCTCTCAAAATGTACCAAAATTAAATCAAAATGGATCAAAGATCTAAGTGTTAAAACAGTAAAACTTAACCTACTGGAAGATAAAAATAAATAAAACTCTTGAAATCATGAATGTAAGCAAAGACTTTCTGAACAGGACCCCAGTTTCATGGGAAATAGTTCTGAGAATCAACAAACTGACATGAATACCACAGAGACTTATCTAGGCATTGTAATATGGGTTCTGTTTCACAAGGTTAAGAGTGAGAAAAGATTTTAAAAATTGCAACATTAAACATTTTAATGTATAATCAAGTGGCATTAATTATATTCAAATGTTTATATGACCATTACCACTACATAATTCCAAATTTTTTTTTAAATCATTCCAAGCAGAACCTCTGCACACATTAAACAAGAGATCTCATTTTGCCTAGGCTAAGCCCTTGGTTATCTCTACTCTATTTGCTGTCTGTATGAGTTTGCCTATTTTAGAAGTCTCATATAAATGTAGTTACAGAATTTTTGGCCTTAATATGTTCAAGGTTAATCCATAGTGTGATCTCTCACAAATTTTATTCTATTATATGGCTGAATAATATTGCACTGAATGCTTATGCCATATTTTGTTAATGTGCTCATCTTTTTATAGATAATTTATTTGTTACCAAGTTTTGTTACTAACAGTTCTGGTGTGAATATTGTTATAATAGTATTTATTTCAGGGTCTGGTTTTTTGTGTTTATAACTAAAAGTGGGACTAGCTTAGACACATTTTAATTCTATGACTAGTTTTTGAGGAATTAGCCACCTGTGCAGTTTCTTCATTTAACATCCCCACTAGCAGTGTACATGGGCTCCATTTCTCCACATTCTCAACATTTTTTTCTGTTTATTTTTAAATTGTACCTCTTCTAGTAGATGTAAAGCGGTATTTCATTGTGATTACAATTTGCATGTCTAATGCTATTTAAATTTGTTTTGCAGTTTATTTACCATGTGTGCATCTTATTTAGAGAAATCTACTCTGCCATAAAAAAGGACAAACTAGAGACAATTGTAGGAAAATGGATGTAACTTGAGAATGTACTCTTAAGTGAAACAAATCAGACACTTAGTACACATCAAATTGTTTCTCTGATATGAGAAACCATAAGTGTAAATAAGGACAAAGGGGTATAATAGATATTATGTAAAAAAAATAGTATTCAAAAGAGAGGAGAACTAGATAGGGAAAAGGGGGAAAAAGATGGAAGGTTAAAAGAAAAGTAAGATGAAAGGGAAAGAAATGTAAAAAAAATCTGTTGCAAATAGGGAATGGTGGGGGAATGGAAGTGAGGGGTGGGGAAGAGGGGGGAAACCAAGAGGCATCATGTACAGGTACAAAATAACCATGTCGACTATGATCATTATGTATACAATGTACCAATACATGTTCTTGGTAAAAATAAAAAAAAAAGAGATATCTACATTCAAATCCATTGTCATCTTTTTAACTGGGTGGTTTGTGTTTTGGTTGGTGACATTTAGTTTTTGTTGAGTTGTTCTCTATATGTTCTGGATATTATAATTTATATTTAGATATATAATTTGCAAATACCTTCTTCTATTCTGTGAATTCTATTTTCACTCTTTTGATAATTGTCTTTGGTGAAAAATTTTTAATAAAGCCTGTTTTTATTTTTTGTGCATTCTATTTTATGTGAAGATACTGTTGTCAAAACAAGTGTAATGCAAATTTGCCCCTGTGATATTTTTTAAGAATCTTCAAATTGCTTAAATTTGAAAGTAATGACTCTTAAATTTAGGTTTTTATACATGTGAATTAATTTTTGTATGTAGTAGAAGACAAAAAGTCAATCTTTGCTTTTCAGTCACATTTTGTAATATCCAGTTTTCACTTCATTTCAAGAATTTTTGGACTTTATACAGTATGTATTTT
>PVJO010034550.1:0-10824 GCA_004026905.1 Hystrix cristata | reverse complement strand
ACCTTTTTTTTTTTTTTTTTTTGGTGCTGGGGATGAACTCAGGGCCTTGCGCTTGCCCGACAAGCACTCTACCACTTAAACTAAATCTCCAACCCTATACCCTGCTTTTTAAACATTTAGAAAATTCGAGCAATTCTGTTTGCCTGGTGGAGAACCGAGGGCCAGGGACCCCACTCACCCAACTCCTCCCGCGAACGAACCCCACCCCGAGTCTGGTGCCCGCACCTCCCGACGCCCGCACAGGCTGGGGACTCGCGGGTTGGGGCCGAGCCGCCCGCAGCGGGCTGCGGACCGGCCCGCGCCGCCGCGCCGGGGGAAACCGACAGGACGCGGATCCCGCAGCCGGAGGGGACGGGGACCGAGCGCGACCCCGACGACGGAGGCCGGAGCGCAGGCGGAGAGCGGTCCCATCAGAGCCATTTCCGTCTCAACACTCACCATTTCCTGCTTCCGAGGTTGCCCGGAGACCTCACCGCGCTCCTGCAGTCAGAGGAGGCCGGCCACTGAGCGATGGAGGCCCATGTAGCAGGGTGCCTCACAGCAGCTGAGATAGGGTCCTAAGTGTGGCGGCGCCAGGAAGGAAGATTTCCTCAGTACGGACAATCTGCCCGCCGGTGCTCCTGATTGGACAGCGCGTTTCGCTTTGGTGCTTCTAATTGGCTAGAGCTACAAGACCCGCCTCCTGAAGTTTGAGTGACAGGGAATCCATCCCCTCCCCAGCTGAGATGAGCGAAGCGACGGGTTCAAGTCACACCTCTTCCTCACAGAGCAAGGACCTGGCCCAGTGGTAGGGTCAGGGCTAAGTAAACTCAAGCTTGGCTTTCCAGAGCGGGCGCTTGCATCTTCATTTTGTTTCTTTGTTTGTTTGTTTTAAATGAATACATGTTTGCGATACAGAATACATTCAGCGTGGGGAGTTGTGATCGGTACATGTACCAACTTCAGCGTGGTTACCTGCTTACTGTAACTGAGTGGGTTCTGAGTTACTGCTTGCTTATTCTTTCTGGAAATGGAGTCACAGCCGTACTCAGGGACTTCCAGAGTCAGTGTCCCATAGAGAGGGCGCCTGATCTCTGAGAAAGGATGCCTAGGCCAGGCCTGGGTACACTGGAACGGTAGGGTCTGACGTTGGCACAGGTCAGGAAGTTGGAATGACGCCCTTGCCTTCCTGGCCAAGAATTTCTCACACCCTGTCTCTCAGTCTAGCCATTGTGACCCAAGAAAATAAAAACACATAAACAAGAGAATACAATTATTAATATAAGGAAAAACTGGAGTTAATATGGCAGCAAGACTCTACGAATTTTGAGAGAGAAGAAAAGCAAACATTTGAACTGGCTGAAACAGGCAGCCTGACTCACCCAAGGTCACAAGGAAACACACATTCCGAAAATTAAATATTCCCAAACTTGAGGGCCGGACCACTGAAATAGAACACGAGGGTGAATCACTCCTTGGTGCCGAGGCAGGTGCGCCTCGGGATTTCACACTGGAGGTTGCCATGCTGTCCTCAGTTCTCTTTCAACACCTTAATATTCACCGGAGGGACACACTCACCTGGAGTCATGTTAAGATTCTTATCTAAACAAACTGATAGATTAATAAACTCTTCTTCTAGGAGACTATCTTAAAATAAGTCTCCTAACCTGACCTATAAAGATTGTCTTTGTATAAACAAGTTACAGGCTGACTCCAGGAACTCCACGCATGGCAAAACCAGAACACTATCTAGAAAACAGCCTCAAGGGAACCAGAGTCACAGCCTTAGAAAAGACGGTATCTCCAAGCTCATCGGTACATGGATCTCCTTCTTTCCAGTGCTCAGCAGGTCCTTACTGACGACACTGTTGGTAGCTGTTCTGAGCAGCTGAAAGCCACAGGCAGGGGAGGGCAGCTGCCTAGGAAGCACCAAGGGGAACTTCACTGCCATTCCTTTGCAGTCTCAAGATAGGTCTCAGGCTGAAGTCACTGGCCTTACCCCTGTGCTTCCCGCACTAGGTTAGCACCCACTTCCAAACAAGGCAGAAATGTGGATACCCAAGACAGCTAAATCTTGTGACTGGTATCTGATGTGAGAGTTGTCTTTGGGGACTCCACAAACCCATGGAGCCATATACTAACACCAAGTAGTGTCAGAATTTAGTGGATTGCTGGACATCCGGCTGGTGTCTGTAGAAGTGGAGAACTGCTTGTAGGCACGAAAAGAGCCTCCAAATTTGTCAGAAGTGTGATAGGTCAAAGTGTATTAATTCTCTCCCTCTGTGAAATATGTAACACCATCCATTCTATCTCTAGAGTTACTTCAAATTTCACCACTTACTTCATTCCGAGACACTCATAACCACCATATCTCACCTTTTCTGGGTCTCATGAAGCCCATTCTTGTCCTTCACAGTCTGTTCTCCTCACAGCAGCCAGAGGGAATTGTCCACACTCAAGAATCTAGCCACATCACTCACGTTAAAAGCAAAGTGGTTTAAAACTCTTTGGTAGTATGGATGCAAGTTCACGAAGGCCTCACCTACAACCAGCCCTAGGTATAGACACAAAAGAACTCATAAAACTTACTCTTTAAGGGTGTGGATCCCAAGTGGGAAATAACTCAAACACCTATGAATGTGTTCACACAACAGAATGTCACAGCTTCTTTCTGCATGTGTTCAAAATTATTTAGGGTTTTCCACTGCCCTAGGAACAAACGTTTCCAGTGGCTTTCACGGTCTTGTATGCTCTTGCCCTCCCACCTGCCTGCCTTTATGTCTCAGAACCCCCTCAGCCACTTCCAACTGGCTGGAGTTCCACAGACTTTCATTGTCCTTAACACACCATGACTATCATCCTGAGCCTTTGCATTTCTGTCCCATTTCTATAGAACAGTTGTCCCCTCCTGCCCCACCCCCACACACCTTCTCTTAGCCACTGACTGGGTCTTTGGATTACACTGAATTCCTGAAAACTCCTGGGCTTCCTTTGACACATCTCTGATTATTCTTACTCTGTCATCACTGTATCTAAGATAGTTTCTCAAAGTGAACCGTGAAATATTTTCCAAATCTAAAAATTAATTTAGAGAATTCTACAATATTTGTAGACACTCCTACAAGCCACCAGGGACTCTACAAGGAATTTCCCAACACTGTAGCAGCAGCAAAGGAGAATTTTAGTAACAGATTTTTTTTTTTAACAGATTTGTAAGATGGAGACAATCCTGTGTTTTCTTACTTCTCCAGATAAAACCAAATTTGAAGAACTTGATCAGTCCTGCTGTGGAAAACAAGCTCCGACTTTTCTATCAAACGGGATTGTCTCTGTCTCCAGCTCTAACTCACCCTGACTAGCCCTTCCTGAAAACATTAGTCACAAAATTGCCAGCTCAGTTTGAACCCCGGGAACACAGCTATAAACCATAGGTAGCTTATCAGAAGACAAGGACTTTCTGTTCTCTGCATTCCCCCTTCACTCCATGCCTCTTCTTCCTCAGTAACACTTCTGATTCCTCCCTTGCTGCCTGAGTTAGTCAATCTGGACAGCCTGTGAACCTTCTACCCAACCAATGGGGAAGAGGTCAGCTACCACTCCTGCATTGGGTAAAAGAGTCAATTCTCTTTTGTTTTGAGTGCATGTCCACCGCTCCATGCAGCCTTCTACAGATGCTTTTGCCTTGTGGAATCCTCTTGCTTGTGTCTGAGTGCGTTTTTCTGGCACCAACAATTTAAGTCTGGGGGCCTATTTCTAACACTGCTTACACAGGTTAGATGTTAGAAATCTGGAGCTATTGGTTATTAAAGAAAGCTCCACCTGGAAAAACAAATTCTGTGACTTGAGTGAAACTCTTGAGAAAATAGAGACGATGGAGTGCGAAGGGATGACAAAGACAGCGCTTGGTAGTTCTGAAAATGAAGTCCTTACAGCGTGGAATTCTCTGCCAAATAATTTCAAGTCAATGAAAGCACTTGGGATAGCTTTTCTTACTTTGTTAGGATCAGCTTATGCTTGTGAGCAGCTGTTTTCAGCTTTGAATTATATACAAGAAATAGACTGAGTGCTGCATGTGTTGCTCTCAAACTAATGAAGTATGAGCCGAGGTCTGACAAATTATCATCATGCATACAACAGCAAAGGTCACATTAATTGTGCAAAACCATGCCAAATCCAAAGTTTTACCTTCCCGTAAAATGCTATCTGTGGGGTTGGGGATGCAGTCAACGGCAAGCATTCAGTGGTGGAATGCTTGCCTAGCAAGCACAAGGCCCTGAGTTCGATCTCCAGCACCCTCCATCCAAAAGCTGTTTATATCACTGAAAACTCTGTTACTGCGTTTTTCTTTTAAGACAAAAAAATGTTCATTTTATGAGTTATTTCTTTGTAAACTAAAACCTCAGTATGCAAGTTTAATCGTAGTGTTGGCACTTTG
Organism: Hystrix cristata; assembly: GCA_004026905.1. Classification (NCBI taxonomy): domain Eukaryota; kingdom Metazoa; phylum Chordata; class Mammalia; order Rodentia; family Hystricidae; genus Hystrix; species Hystrix cristata. The sequence goes on along the minus strand of PVJO010034550.1, from coordinate 6,410 downwards.
TGATAAATAGTGAGTTTTGGATTGCAGTTTGGGCACTTGATCTCTGCCCTAGGATCTCATTTTTGTGAAAAGACACAGATAAAATTAGCTCAGGGCAGAACTGACAGTATCCCACCAAGTAAGAGTCTAGTTCCTTGGACACTCCAGATTCCAGGAGGGAATCAGCATCAGCTCACGTCTCAGTCTAGACATCTGGTCAGCTTCCCTCACTTTATAGAAGGAGCATCTGAGACTCAGAGGAAGTAATCAAACCTAAGTGCCATAATAGGTCTGCTGTGTCCTGGCCACTACCATAGTACCACATCTGATTAATCAGCATTTGGTTATCTATCTTCCTCTCTGTGTGGCACAATCTCACTGGTCTGCAACTGCCTGAGTCTGAAGACAGCTTTGTGAAATTGATCAAGTGTTCTATTTTTTTTTTGTTCCTCAGTTTCTACTTTGGAAAATGGTAATTTATGAGGACATTGAGCCCAGTCCATATAGAACACATACCACATGGTTTGTCAGTTAAGTCCCTTCCCTTTTCCTCTACTTCCCACTTCTCTTGCCATGTCTATAGTACTCATTCATTCCGAATGTACTGTCTAGACCAGGTTCTTAAGGCAGTTTCAAGGGACACAAAGATGAGCCCGATCTCCCTCAAGAACTCTTAATTCAGCCATAAGATGGGCACAGATAAAGTCAGGTGAGAGGGAGGACAGGAGCTGGGGGAGTTCAGGGCTTTACACTGAGACGAAGCAGGTGGAAGACTTTCCAGAATCGGGACAATTTAGAGCTGGAGAGAAGGAATGGTTTCTCCTGGAGAGTGTATGTGCTCAGTGCCTTCTGGTCAAACTAGACAGCCTGCTTCTCTCTTTGGCTACCTTCTACCCTCTTTGGTCTCCTGGTAATGCCAGTCTCATATGAGTGGTGTGTTCCTCTGTTCTGCTAATATTAAATAAATTAGTGCACCCTTATCTGAGGAGGATACGTTCCGAGTCCCCAGGAGACTCATCCATCATGAATAACACTGAGTCTTCCTGCAGGCCATGGGAACCGTTAGCAAAACTTGGAAAGAAATGGGTGTCCCATGTAGGAAAGTAGAGGGAAGAGCCTCGATGGTTTTATGGAGTTCACACTGAAGTAGATCTTTGTGGGACTCCTTCCTGCTTTGTGTATGCCTCACTCCAGCCCAGCCCTGGCCTACGTGCCCACAGACAGCCTTGGTGCAGGTGGTAGACCAGAACTTCTCAGCCTCGTGTTCCTACGTGGCTCACCAGTACTCAGGATGGAGGCAGCAGTAGCCAGAATAGATAGTGGGACCAGCAGTCACGGAGTCAGGCAGCACAAGCTGGAATAAAAAAGAGGTCACCACTAGTAAGGCTTGGGTGGCGTTCACTTTCCTGCCATCCAATGAAGGGGAGTAATGGCTGAGGAAAAGGAGTCATCAGTTACTTTGACATGATACTGGAGAGAGACGGATGTTTCTATGCATACGACAGCTCGTAGATCTCAGAGATGTGGCGTTCGGGGTGGCATGACTGGGTCTAGGCAATGGCAGAGGCATTCGTTGAAAATGTGTGCTGGAGGAAAGAGACAGGAAGGAGTAAGGAAATGTATTGGCCAGCTTTCCCACTACTGGAACAGAACACCTGCATCTGTTGCAGACACCTGCAATTTAAAGGAAGAGAGGTTTATTTTGTCTCAGGGGTTCAGAAGTTTTGGTCTATGGTCAGCTGGCTCCAAAGCAGAAACATCATGGCAGAGGGGTGTGGTGGAGTGAAGCTGCTCACTTCATAGTGGCCAGGAAGCAGAGCACAGGGGAAGAGCAGGAGAGGTGCAGGGGCTAGGGACCAGACAAAATCCCCAAGACCACGACCTCGTGACTCACTTGCTCCGACAAGTCCTTCCTCCTAACAGCTATGAACTCATCCACGGGTTAGCACCCTTATAATCTGAGCACATCTCCAGAAGTCTATTAATCCCTTCAGGTTGGCAATCAAGATTAATTGACACAAGAGGCCAGTCAGCTGGCCTGGTAGACTCCAGGACATCTCTCTCCAGAGAGACTATCCACCCTCCTGGAAACTGAGCCAATGGCAGGAAATGATGGCTTAGTTAACAGCTGTGTTCACATCATGGTACCCTCCACACCCCCACACCCCCGACCTGACCCTCCCTCCACCAGCCCCTCTCATTCTCTAGGTGGGGTCAGCTTCACATACTATGCATTCCTCCCCACGTCCACATTTTCACCTCCTGTGCCCCACTGTGCATTGGGGGCAGGCGTGGGGTGGCAGTCCCTCACAGTGACACCTTTTCACACAAAATGGGAACACAGCTTGCACCTCCCGGGTAGTGTGAGGGTGCAGCCTGAATGATACCTTCACAGAGCTCAAGGTGAGTGAGGCAAAGCTCCATCTAGGCCAGCTGCCTGCCGTGCCTTTACCTGGCTGGCTGCTACTCAGGTCACCCTACCTGGCTTTTACTGTAGTAGTTTCCACCCAAGATACTCCCGCCCTCAGGTACCTACTCCTGTCTTCATTCAGGTGGCCCCAGCTCACCTCTGTAGTCCCAGCTACTGGGAAGCTGAAGCAGGAGGAATGCTTGAGCCCAGGAGTTAGAGATCAGATGGCCAATACAATGAGATCCCATTTTTCAAAAGTAAAACAAAACAAAAACACCCAATAATCAATAAAAACCATAATTTTTCAATGGTCCATTAAGCTCGGAATAATAATGTGGAACTATATAAAAATTAAACCTACTGCACAAAACTCTGTACTTCCGTTCACCCATAGACCTAACACATTTGACACAAATACACTAGAATTAGAAAAGTTTTATTAACTGAATTAAGACAAGAATATTACCTATTAAACTCATGCATTATTAAAGGTACTTACAACTACCAGTTCAACATTTTCTTTGTGAAAACAGGAAATTTTTTGTTTGTTATTTTGTTTTGGGCACTGAGGATCAAGCTCAGAGTAGGCAAGCACTCTACTGCTGAGCTAAATCCCCTAACCCAAAAATATTTAAAAATCCGTATTAGAGAGATCCACTTTAAGAGTGATCCACTGATAAAGACAACATATTTAATAGCTTTTATAATACTTCCTTTAAATCGTGATTTTGGGGAGCAATGTATCCATATTTACTTGCACAAGTATTTCATATTTTTTAGATTTATCGTATTTGAAAACATTGGGAGTTTTCACAAGTCTTTGAAAGTGTTAAAATTGAAAAAAAATTTTGCATTTAGTGCTTTCAAATTAGTGCTTTTGTTGTTGTCTGACACTCTCAAACCCAGCACCTTGCACACAAGTGCTCTACCACTGAGCCACGCCCCCGTTCCCAGAGTGCATTTTTACATATTCTAAGGATGTAAGCCAACTGAAGGTATTTGCATATTAGTTATAGTCAGGGAGTTTCTGTGTATTCACTCATGAATTCGAATTGGACTGTAAGAACTAAACATTTCCCAAATCTTTCTGTTCATAGGTGTTCTCTCCACTATGCGGTACCACACATGCTTAGAAAGGCTTTGTGATTATCAGCATTCACACATTCCACAGATAGGCTTTTTCTCCAGTGGCAGTTTATTTCATTCTTTTGAAATGAGCAGTAACAAGAAAGTGCTTTCCAACATTGCTTACATTCACAGGGTCTCTGATTGTACTTTTCTCCTGTGTTCATGAATGAAATGTTAAGACGTCATTATGTTTTACGCTCACAGGATTATTCGCCATTATGAATCTTTCCATGTTTATACAAGGAAGCAAGACACTCAAAAGCTTTCCCACATTCATTACACTCATAGGGTTTCTGTCGATTATGAATTCTTTCATGTCTTCGAAAAGAACTGAAACTACTTAAGGCTTTCCCACACTGCTTACATTCGTAGGGTTTCTCTCCATTGTGAGTTCTTTCGTGTATTCTAACATAACTGGAGCTACTGAAGGCTTTCTCACATCGCCTACATTTATAAGGTCTGTCTCCACTATGTGTTATCATGTGTCTTCGAACACTTTTGAGACAGGTGAATATTTTCCCACATTCCTTACATTCATAAGGTTTCTCTCCAGCATGTGTTCTCACATGCATTCGAATGTAACTAGGACAACTGAAAGCTTTCCCACACTGCTTACACTCATAGGGTTTCTCTCCAGTGTGAGTTGTTTCATGGTTTCGAACAGAGCTGGAACACTTAAAGGCTTTCCCACATTGTTTACATTCATAGGGTTTCTCTCCCATGTGAGTCCTTTCATGTATACGAAATAAACTGGGATAATGAAATGCTTTCCCACATACCTCGCATTTATATGGTCCATCACCACTGTGCATGATCATGTGTCTTCGAACACTTTGGAGATGAGTAAAGGTTTTCCCACACTGCTTACAATCGTAGGGCTTCTCTCCATTGTGAGTTCTTTCATGTATTCCAATGTAACTAGGATAGCTGAAAGCTTTCCCACACTGCTTACACTCATAAGGTTTCTCCCCAGTGTGAGTCCGTTCATGTATCTGAACATAACTGGAACTTCTAAAGGATTTCCCACATCGCTTACACTCATAGGCTTTCTCCCTAGTACAAGCCCTTTCAGAATTTTGAACAGAACTGGGCCACTGAAAGCCTTTATCACATTGCTCATGTTTGTAGGGTTTTTCTATATATTCTTTATACTCATATGGTCTGTGTCCAGAGTCAAATGTGGTCTGTCTACAAAGGAATGAATGATGAATGGGCACTTCTACACACACATGACTTTCAGAAGGTTTTACTCCAGTTTTCCTGTTCACAATACGATCTGCAATCTGGCCGAAGGTTTCTCCACACTGATTGTGTTCTTTATATTCACAGAATCTCTCCACCACTTGACTTCTGTAAAAATTCAGACGTATATTACCTAAGAGTTTATTTATTAATGGTTGTATATTGAAAGGAATCAAATTCACATTTTTAGCATTATCAGTGAAAGTTAGGACTTATGCCCTGTCTAAATTGTCTGAATGTAAATGGAATAAATGTCTGCATGATGGCTGGATCACAGCTTCTATCAAAACAGTAATTTTCATATTGAGTTCCTCTTTTTCAGTGCTAGGGATTGAACCCAGGGCCTTGAACAGGCTAGGCAAGCAATTTATAAACTACCACGGAAGTTTATCTCTAGCCCCTTTTTGTTTTGGGACAGGGTCTCACTAATCTGCTGAGGCTGGCCTCTAACTTGTGATCCTCAAGCCTCAGCCTCCCTCTTGAGTAGCTGGGATTATAAACAGGTATGCGTCCTGCATGTGGCCCAGGTTTCTTAATAATGTTTCCAAGAGAGCTCTTTTTCAAACACTAACCATCTATATCACCTTTAAGGACATATATTTTTATAGGAAATTTTATAAGACTAAATAAACCTAGGCTTTTTTTCTTGCTCTTAAAATGTGGTGTCATTCTAAGATCCTCCAGTGAGACTGCTTTCTCTTGTTACCTTAGATTTCGCCTGAGATTTCTGCATTCATCTTCAATGTTCCGGCCTTCCCATTTTATTCCTAAAATGCAGACATAGAAAAATAATTATGAATAATTGCAACATTATAGAAAAATTAGTAGGTTCTCTGTTCACAGTATACTGTGACCATTGTAACTTGTTCACCAACGTGTACCCTTTCCACATGCCAAATCACTGACCAGCATTGATGGCACCATCACAATTGTTTTCTAGTTGACTAAGTGTAAGAATGCTGTCACTCTTACTGACAGAGGTCAGGTTCTTGAAAGTTTCCAGCATCACATCTCTGTAGAGATTCTTCTGGAAATGATCCAGCAAAGCCCATTCCTCCAGGGAGAAGTTTACTGCCACATCCTCAAACATCACTAAGTCCTAAAACACCCCACATAAGTTTAATGGAGAAAAGATGAGATTTGCAACACCAATGATTGATAGTAAACTCATTAAAGGTTCCCATAATGCTGTGAACTCCAAATATGTATTCTAGCTTGGTCATCAGACTTAGCCTGTGTCTACACTCACATCCTCCCACACAACAATTCTGATAGATCTGAACTACTCAGCAAAGCAAGGAACTCAACAATGAACATGCCTCTCACTGCTGAGTTCAGGTAGTAAGATGTGCAACTTGAATCACCCCTAATGTCTCTTGAACAGACCTCAAAAAACAAAAGAATAAAATCCTAAGACTCTAACAATAGATGCAGAAAAAAATAAAGCAAGAAAGAAAAATAAAAGGCATTTAGATTGAGGGAGAAATAAAACTTAACAGATGACATGACTGTATAGGTAGAAAGCCCCTCCCAAAACACAAAGAAATGAGCTGCTGGCATGAATAAGATTGCAGCAAAGCTGTATCCTAGAAGAATATACAGACATCCATCATTTTGCTACGTATCAACAATGAATGGCAGATCTGAAATT
>PVJO010034549.1:0-10836 GCA_004026905.1 Hystrix cristata | reverse complement strand
AACTGAGAGGGAAAGAGTACTTTCAAAATCATTCTTGGAAGCTAACATCATCCTGATCCCAAAACCAGAAAAAAATCCAATGAAAAAAGAGAACTATAGGTCAATTTCTCTAATGAACATAGATGCAAAAATCCTTAACAAGATACTGGCAAACAGAATGCAACCAATCATCAAAGAGATCATATTTCATGACCAAGTAGGCTTCATCCCAGGGACACAAGGATGGTTCAACATATGCAAATCAATAAATGTAATTTATCACATAAACAGAAGCAAAGACAAAAATCATATAATCATCTAAATAGATGCAGAAAGTCTTTGACAAAATCCAACATCCTTTCATGATAAAGAAAAACCCTGAAGAAAATAGATATGGAATGTCTTTATCTCAATACTATGAAAGCCATGTATGACCAACTTACTGCCAACATCATTAAATGGAATAAAACTGAGCGCCTTCCCTCTAAAATCAAGAACAAGACAAGTATGCCCATTATCAACACTCCTGTTCAACATAGTCCTCAAAACATCAGCCAAAGCAATTAGGCAAGAGAGAAATAAAAGTGATACATATAGGAAATGACAAAGTCCAACTATCATTATTTTCAGATGATGTGATCCTTTACTTACAAGATACCAAAAAACTCTACCAAAAGATTCCTAGAATTGAAACCCAATTTAGTAATGTAGTAGTATACAAAATAAATACATGAAAATCAATAGCATTCCTATACACTAATAATGAACTCAATGAAAAGAAATTAGAAAAACAATAGTATTCACAATAGCATCAAAAAAATTAAATACTTAATTATTAACCTAAATAAGGAAATGAAAGACCTCTACAAGGAAAATTACAACACTCAGAAAAAGGGAATTGAGAAGGACATCAGAAAATAGAAACATATTCCCTGTTCCTGGATAAGCAGAACCAACATAATCAAAATGGCTGTACTTCCACAATTGTTATACAGATTTAATGCAATCTCAATGAAAATGTCAATGACACTTCTCACAGAGCTAGAGAAAACAATCCTAAAATGTATATGGAATCAGAAGAGACCATGAATAGCAAAAGCAGTCCTGGCTAACAAAAGCAAAGCAAATGGAATCACAATCCCAGACTTGAAGTTACACTGTAAAGCTGTGGTGATGAAACAGCATGGTATTGGCACAAAAACAGGCATGTGGATCACTGGAACAGAACAGAGCATGCAAAAACAATCCCAGACACATTCAGCCATCTGATCTTTGACAAAGGACCCAAAAATACACTGGAGGAAAGATAGCCATAGATAAATGGTGCTGGGAAAATTGAATATCCACCATGCAGAAGTTTGAGTCTTGTGTTAGTTAGGTTTTCAGAGCTAATGGTTGTAAGAGAGCAGATTTAATAGAGGACATTTATAGATTACAATATTCACCTAGAAGCCAAATGTAGAAGGTGCCGAATGTCCATCTAGGCACTGGAGACCCAAAAGATCCAACTGAGGGCTAGGAGCCCACAGCACTGTCCCATGTATGTCCGTGTCTGCAGATGATGGCTGAAGAGATCTTCTCTGGAACCAACATACAATGCTCGCAGCAGAGATGACAACCAGAGCTCCTCCGAAGCAACAGCAGCCATCCTCAACAACAGCAAGGCCCAGAGCTCCTTCTTCAATGAGGACAGCCAAGTTCCTTTCGGAAGAACTATCCACAGCAGAGCTCCTCCTGGGAAACAGCCTGCCAACTAGCTATGGCTCCCACTCTGCCTTATGTTGCATCAGCGACAACCCTCAGGTGGATCTCGTACACCCAGCATCACACCAACTCAGTCCAGCTGGGCGTTCTGGCTCAAGTTGACCACATTAGGTCCACTACAAGTCTAGACCCATATATCTCACCCTGTACTGAATTAAAATCAAAATGGATCAAAGATCTAAATGTTAAAGCAGAAACACTTAATCTGCTGGAAGATGCAATAGGTACAACCCTTGAAGACATAGGCACAGGCAAGGACTTTCGGAAAAGAACCCTGATCGTATAAGAAATAATACTGAAAGCTGGGCATGATGATGTATGCCTGTAATCCCAGCACTGGGGAGGCTGAGGCAGGAACATTACTGTGAGTTTGAGGCCAGCCTAGGCTACATAATGAGTTCAAGACAAGCAAGACTCTGTCAAAAAAAAAAAAAAGAATACTGAGATCCAACAAATGGGGTCATATCAAATTCAAAAGCTTCTGCACAGCAAAGGAAACAACCAATAGAATTAAGGGACAACCTACAGAATGGGAAATTTTTTTTCAGCTATTCCATGGACAGAGCACTAACATCAAGAATATATAAAGAACTCAAAAAAATTAGACTCCCCAAAATAAAAGAGCCAATCAAAAAATGGGCAACCAAAATGAATAGACACTTCTCAGGAATTCGCGCGTCATCTTTGCTCAGGGACCATGCTAATCTTCTCTGTATCATTCCAATTTTAGTATATGTGCTGCCAAAGTGACTACAAATAGACACTTCTCAGAAGTAGAAGTGCCAAAAAAAGGGAAAAAAAAATGCTCACCATTGCTGGCCATCAGAGAAATGAAAATTAAAACTATGATAAAAACACTACAGAAAATAGGAATAGATGGTGTATATCTAAATCTGATAAAAGCCATATATGACAAACCAGCAGCCAGCATCACACTAAACGGACAGAAACTGGAGGCTTTCACACTAAAATCTGGAACAAGACAAGGTTGCTCATTATCACCACTATTATTCAACATAGTTCTGGAAACATTAGTCAGATCAATTAGACAAGAGAAAGAAATAAAAGGAATAAAGATAGGAAAGGAAGAAGTGAAACTATCATTATTTGCAGATGACATGATACTGTACATAGAAGACCCAAAAAACTCCACCAAAAAACTTCTAGATTTAATAACAAAATTCAGTTCCATTGCCGGATACAAAGTTAACACCCAAAAGTCAATGGCATTCCTCTACACAAACAATAAACCCACTGAAAAAGAAATAACAGATGATATACCTTTCACAATTGCACACAAAAAATAAAATACTTAGGAATCTAACAAAGGAAGTAAAAGATCTTTACATTGAAAACTACAGCATTCTTAAAAAGGAAATTGAAAGGGATATCAGAAAATGGAAAGATGTCCCATGTTCCTGGGTAGGAAGAACCAACATAGTGAAAATGGCTATCCTTCCTAAATTACTATACAGATTTAATGCAATTCCAATCAAGATACCACCAACATACCTCAAAGAACTAGAAAGGACAATCATGAATTTCATCTGGAACCAAAAGAGACCAAGAATAGCAAAAATAATCCAAAGCAACAGAGGAAAGGCAGGGGGCATCACAGTTCCCGACCTAAAACTATACTATAAAGCTACCGTGACAAAAACAGCATGCTACTGGCAAAAAGACAGACCTGAGGATCAATGGAATAGATTGGAGGATGCAGAAACCACACCAAACACACTCAACTACCTCATCTTTGACAAAGGAGCCAAACACCCTCACTGGAAGAAAGATAGCCTCTTTAACAAATGGTGCTGGAAAAATTGGCTGGCCACATGCCGAAAACTAAAACTAGATGCAAGTCTCTCACCATGTACTAAACTAAAATCAAAGTGGGTCAAAGATCTAAACATTAAAACAGAAACACTAAATTTACTGGAGAATAGAATAGGAAGAATCCTTGAAGACATAGGGGTAGGGAAAAAATTTATGAACAGAACCCAGACTGCACGGGAAACAATACGAAGAATCAGTGCTTGGGACCACATGCTATTAAAAAGCTTTTGCACAGCAAAAGAAATCACCAATAGAGCAGGGTGAAAACCCACAGACTGGGAAAAAATTTTTGTGAGCTATCCATCAGACAAAGGTCTAACATCTAGAATATACAAAGAACTCAAAAAAATTAAACCTCTCAAACTTAAAGAGCCAAGCCAAAAGTGAGCATCTGAAATGAATAAACATTTCTCAGATGAAGAAATTAAAATGGCAAATAAATATATGAAAAAGTGTTCAACATCACTAGTCATTTGAGAAATGCAAATCAAAACAACGCTAAGATTTCATCTCACTCCAGAAAGAACCTCATTTATGAAAAAAATCAATCAATAACAAATGCTGGTGGGGCTGTGGGGAAAAAGGAACCCTCTTCCATTGTTGGTGGGAATGTAGACTGGTCCAGCCACTATGGAAATCAATATGGAGATTCCTCAAAAAACTAGAACTAGAGGTTCCATTTGATCCAGCTATTCCCCTACTGGAGATCTTCCCAGAAGAAGTGGAATCCTCATAGCACAGGGATATATGCATAACCATGTTTATAGCAACACAATTTGTAATAGCTAAGTCTTGGAAACAACCTAAATGACCAACAACTGATGAATGGCAAGAGAAGATGTGGTTTTTCTACACAATGGAGTACTACACCGCCATAAAAAAGTATAAACTAGAGTCATTTGTATGTAAATGGATGTTCCTTGAGAACATACTATTAAGTGAAATAAATCGGACACTCATGAGTACACATCAAATTGTTTCTCTGATATGAGAAACCATAAGTGTAAGTAGGACAAAGAGGTGTAATAGATATAATAGGAAGATAATATACAAAGGAGAGGAAAACTAGAAAGAGAGAAGGGGGAAAAGCAGGAAGGGAAAAAATGAAAGAAAGGGGAAAGGGAATTCATGGAGAAATGTGAATAAACCTACTATAAATAGGGATGGAGGGAACAGAGGGGAGGGGTGGGGAAGAGGGGGAAAAACCAAGATGCATCATGTACAGGTACAAAATAAATGAGATGAATGTGGTCATTATATGTACATTGTACCAATACATGTTCTTGGTTAAAAATTAAAAAAAAAAAAAGAAAATTAAAACTACACTCAGAGCCATCTTACTCCAGAAAGAATGGCTGTCATCAAACAATCTAATAATAACAAATGTTGGTGACGATGTGGGGGAAGAGGAAATTTTCTATATTGTTGGTGAGAATATAAACTAGTACAGCCACTATGGCAATCAGTGTGGAGATGCCTCAAAATATTAAAAATAGAAATTCCGTTTGACCCAGCTATCCCCCTTCTAGGTATCTTCCCAAAAGAATTCAAAGCATCATATTACAGGGATGAACACAACCCCATGTTTATAGCAGCACAATTCATAATAGCTAGATTTGGAAATAGCACATATGTCCATCAACAGATGAATAGATAAGGAAAGTGTGGCATTTATACACAATGGCACACTATGTTGTCATAAAGAAAGATAAACTTGAAGCATTTGTAGGCAAATGGATGCATCTTGAGAACATAATGTTAAGTGAAATAAATCAGACACAAGTTCAAATATCATATAGTTTCTCATATATATATACATATATATATATATATATATATATGAAAGAAAGAGAGAGAGTGCAAAATAGGAGAGTTGAATAGGAACTAGGGATAGGGAAAAGTTCAAATACTTCCCAAAATTATATATTCCATTGATTTAAAAACATTTTAATATAATGCTAATTTCTTTCATTTATACTACAGTACTATTGATCTTAGTTTGTTGTAAGGAAAGTTTTGTGTTATTATTTGTTTGTTTCTTCTTTGTAACAATTTTTTGGTTTATGTCTTGTACTCTAAGTAACTACTTTGCAGTGAATGCAGTGAATGATACATTGTGTAATAACCAATGTTATTCTCTCATTATTTTGTTCTAAAATTTTGGGGGTTTTTTCATAAAGTAAAATAAATTTTATAATGGCATATGTCTACATTTATTGTTGTTTTAGTTACTTTTCTCTCGTTGAGACAGAATACTCGACACCCAAAGTTAGGGGAAGAAAGGTTTATTAGCTCACAGTCTGCAGAGGTTTCAGTCTATAGTCCACTGGGTCCGAGGCGGCGGGGCAGCGTGGCAGACCGGCAGCCGGCCAGCCGCAAAGTAAAGTGAGGAAAAGGCAAGGAATGTATGCAAATAAGCAATGCAAACAAGCAGCTAGTTAGCTTCTTCCTGTCTTTTATCTAGGCTACCTGCCCCCAGGGCGGCCTGCACTCCCACCCCCCAATCTCAGTCTCACAGCCTTGATCCCAGCAGAACAATGCCAAACCGATCAATGGATCAATTTAGTAATCACACACTCTAGATCCAGCTATCTCTCACCACATGAGGCTTTGGGGGGACATCTAGACACAAACCATAACAATTGTATTGTAACAAAATAGTCTCATGGCCCTAAAATTTTCTGTGCTCCAACTCTTCACCTCTCCCAATCTCTGACTTTTTTACAGTCTCCTTAGTTTTGACCTTTATGTAATGTTATATAGTTGGAATAATACAGTGTGTAGCCTTTTCAGATTAGCTTCTTTCACTTAGTAATATGCATTTCAGTTCCCTCCATGTTTTTAATGTCTCAATAGCTTATTTCTTTTTAGTGCTGAATAATATTCTATTGTCTGGATACACTGTGGTTTCTTTATCATTCACCTACTGAAGGACATCCCATTTGCTTTCAGGATTTGGGAATTATGAACAAAGTAGCTATCAGCACAAAAAACAAGACAAATTATAAGTTCCAAGTAGGCTGAAGTATGTTTAACAAAAGTGGAAAATAATAGGATATGTGGGAGAAATATTATCGAGGTTGGTTTTTTTTGAGATGACAATAGACCAATAGATAATTTGTTTAGAAAATGTTGAAGAACTTTTGTTTGCTTGAGAATAAATTAAAGTAGCAGGCCTATTTAATGAAAGTAAAATTTCAGATGACTGTGTATAAAAGTATTACATATTTGAGCTGGGAGTATAACTCAGTAGTAGGGTCTTTGCCTATTATGCTGGGTTCAATCCCAGCACCACAAAAATACATATATACTATATTACCTATTTGAAGAAGTAGAAAAGAACTGTATATTTTAAAGAATTATTACATCTTTTTATTCTGCCTATGTAATATATACTCTTAACAAAATATATTTGAATCAAACGAAACATAAGAACAGAGGAAGAGAGTTATAAAAGGTTTTAACATATTACATATGTACACATACTTATTTGTATATTTCAATTAATATATATATCTGTATTTATATATGTATGTATACTTTAGAAGTAAACTTCACTTCTAAACATAACATTGAAAGACTGTTTTCATGGTATTGTAAAACACACACTAAGTGAAAATATGCTACAAAAATATGCAAAATCACAGCCGGCATGGTGGTACATGCCTGTAATCCCAGCTCTCAGGAGACTAAGGCAGGAGGACTGCCATGAGTTCAAGGCCAGCCTCAGCTACATAGCTCAAAACCAGTCTGAAGTAGATGGTGACACCTTGTCTCAAAAATAAGAAAAAAAATAAATAAACAAATGAATAAATAAATAAGAAAAAATATTTAAATTCACTCACTAGAAAAAATTATAAAAATGCATTATCATATATGAAATACATAATATGTAAACATATAATGAATAGCTATCTGTAGATAACAGATATCTATAATATGTAAATATAATGAAAATGAGGCTAGAAAATTATGTATCAAATTGTACTGATTGGTTTCTGGTGGTAACTTTTTAAAAATCTATTATAATTTGTACTCATTTCTTATTAAAATGGACATTTATTATTTCCATAATTAGAAACAAAAATTGCCCTTGAAAACTTTGCTGAGGTGACTTTGAAAAGTTAAAAAAAAAAATCTAAATTGTTCTTAATTTCAGAAGGATTTGTTTGTTCTCTCACTCAAATTCAGATAGATAATCATTTGTATTTCTTAAACATTCTCCTTCAATATCTTACATTGCATTAAGTCGGGGTGTTTTCTCCATTTATTTTTTGCTCTAAGGAGGCCTCGTAGGATTTCATGTCATGCTGTCCCTCTCTATTTACCTCCAAGAGGAGGAGAAGCTGAAAGTGCTGCAGAGTATCAGCCCTGAGCCCACTGCCCTGAATGCCTTCTGGTCCGCGAGGTTAGTGGTTAACAAAGTCTATACTCAGGGAGGTCAGTGGGTTCTGTCCCCATGCTGTTAGGCTCAATACACTTCTCACTTAGAAATCAAGACACCTTACACATATGATCACAAACAGGTCTGAAGACAGTGATGTTCTAAATAACCCTACATCCACAAGGCACAAAAGAACAACTTCCCCAGGCTAGAGTTTCCTCATGAAATATGTGTTTTTCTTTATATTTCCACAGCCAGAGTGTTCCTGAATGCTATGGTTTGGGTCTCCCGTGATGAATAGAGAATATAACAGTCATGCAACATATAAGAACACTGAGGAAAATACGAGTTGAGTTAGACATATGAGAGGAACATAGGGCCAGACATCACTCTATTTGAACCCAGCCATTCCCTTTTTAATAGCTGAATATCAAGTATGTTTTATCAGAGGAAAAGGATTCAATAGTCAGTCAATAACTGCACACATCTATTGAGCAGCCTCAATATATCCGCCAGCCATTGTTGCTGGTGAGATCGCTTATGATAAATTATTCTATCTCTGTAACATATTATGTGGAGGTGAATTGGCACTATTCACAAGGAACTTAAATGCCCATAATTGTATATGGCCAGAAGCATTACCCACAGTTCATTTGCAAGTTATTCCTTTTGTCCCTAAGATGTGAGGACACTGAACAATAACTACTTTATGCCACATGATGTTGCACACTAAAGAGAGGGCAGAGATCACTCAGAGCTGATGAAACTTGGCACTGAGGACTTTGGGTCAAGATGAACCATGAGACAGTTTACACCCTTTCGTTTCATGCCCCCACTGAATTTCCCTGTTGAGCTTACCTCTGCCCAAGCTCTTACAGCTTCCTTCCCAGAGCTGTCTGGCTTGGTTATCTTGGTAGAAGGCTATTAGCAGAACCATACTCCAGAGGTTCAAAGGGATCATGGGTCAGTCATTGGGCCAATTCCATTTCAAATATAAAGCTGTCTTATACAGACTGCTCAAATTAACACTCTCCCTCCCCACATACCAGTAGCACAAAAGCTGAAGCTCCTTCCATCTTCAAATTCTTAACCTCATTGTCCTTTAATGTAACATATTTTCATTAAATCCTTTCTTGGGCTCATTGGCTGCTTCTATTGAAAAATACTCTTTTTCATAGTATATGTTTGGGATACACAATAATTACTTTCATCTTAAGGTGAAAAATACTTCAGCTTCCCTTTTTTTTTTTCTCTCTCTCTCTCCCTTTTTTATTACAAATAAAATAGTTACTCAAACCCTAACCCTCAGAAATTTAGTAACAGTCTAATATTGTCATTCTGCAAATGTTTGTCATATAGTACAAACTGAATGAAGACTCAGAAGGGGAAATTTGTGCTTCAAAGGAAAACTACCCATTGTCTATATATAAACAGAATTAAAATTCTAAGGTTATTTTACATCTCTGTAAATTGTAGATAACAGATAACAATGCAAAATAATTCTTGTTTATAGAAATGCAAATTCTGCTAAGAGTAAACTGGCTTCTCTCCCCCATTGTGGAGAAGCCAGGATTTCCTTTTGAGCCAGTTAAACATCTATTTGATTCCCTCAGTGACTAATGAGTTAAATAAAATCTTTAACAACTATTCATTTTATACTTGTATGGGAGCTATGATTTTACCTTTTTTTAATTATCACTTAATAGCTTCAAATTAGGAAAAAAATAAGCCCAACTAGAGTATTGATCAAGGATATTATAAAAATGAGATAAAGAACAAAGATATATTCAGCAAGAGAAGATCAAGAGCCATGTTCTGTCATGTTCTTCTAAGCATAAACATGTTATAATTCAGAGGAATCAAAATCAAAGTTATTCAGTAATTTTCTCTAAAAGTGACATCACTCATACATATACTGTGTATTGGAGAGTCTTGACAGAAATGCTAAAAGGATGATGGTTATGAGGTAGGAATAGGGCATGGCTAAGGCTGGCTGGCAAGGGCACATGACCTGGAGGAGTGGCTTGGACCCCACATCAGCCCCAGGGGAGTGGCCTGGACCTGATGTCAGCCTGAGGTGCCAATTTCAAGCGCCACCCCTCTCATGTGGATAAATAGAAGCAACACCAGAAGCAAGCCCCTTTCTTTTCTACCACTCCACCAGGGAAGGAGCTCTGCCTTTTTCCTCCTGTGGAAGATGGTGTCTGCCTACCCAGCACCACCGCTACCATGCCTTTTTCGTGGTAACCCCTACCATGTCTTTTAGGCCTGGTACACATTTTGTTGTATTATGCTCAACTTTCCTTTTCTTCTTTTCTCTATACTTTTAAATAAAACTTTAGAACTACTTTCTGCCCCCCTCATTCAATTCTTTGCTCAAGGAGGGGAAGAACCCAGGAATACCGGATTCTACCCAATAACAGTTACTGTTTGGAATCTTCTTGAAGCAGAATTGCACTGAAGTACTCAGGCAAGGAAGATTTTATTCAAGACTGTTGCAATAAGAAAGAAGCCAAATCAGTGTGGAGATTCCTCAAAAAACTACAACTAGAGGTTCCATTTGACCCAGCTATTCCTCTGCTTGGTATCTTCCCAGAAGAACTAAAAATATTACACCACAGTGATATATGCACAATCATGTTTATACCAACACAGTTTGTAGTAGCTAAGTCTTGGAAACAACCCAACACCCAACAAATAATGAATGGTTAAAGAAGATGTGGCTTTTCTATACAATGGAGTACTGCTTTGCCATCAAAAGGATAAACTAGAGACATTTATAGGTAAATGGATGCACTTTGAGAACATACTCTTTTTTTTTAATTTTTACTTTAATGGTACATTTTAGATATACACATTGATAACATTCATCATTG
>PVJO010034548.1:0-10828 GCA_004026905.1 Hystrix cristata | reverse complement strand
TTCTTTTTTTTTTTTAACCTTTGTAAGACAGTGGGCAGTGGGCAGGTTTTCATAGTCTCAGATTTCGCCTGTGTTTGGGGAAAACAATAGGAGAGGGCCCACCCTGGCCTGGCTCTGCTAAATCTAGCCTTCTCTGTGGTGTCTCCAGGGATACGATCTGTGGCTCCCCACCAGTGAGTTCTGTGCTGCCTGTAGCTCAGGGTCCAGCTGCTCATGCTTAATGCTGGGACTTCCCTTGCCAGGCCTGAATGATGAGGGATGGGCAGGATGCCACAGGGACACAGAGGTCTCTGGTGTTTGAGTGGATGTTGGAGGGGGAGGGGTTGCCTGTGTAGTGCTGCTGGCTCTTCCTTTCTCCCTGTGTTTCACTGTTTGCAGTCTGTGGCTTCCTTGTGGCCCTAACTGCAGTCACCTCCCATGCTGTTTCCTCTTTAGGTGGGAGAGAGAATATATAAGGAGTCTATCCCAGGAGTCTGTCCTTTTCAGCGCTGGCTTCATCCCTCAGGATGTCAGAACTGCTCCCCAGATGGGTATTTGCTGGGTAAAGAATATGGGTGGACCACTGGCAGCCCCACTTCCCTTTCTCAATTACCCCAGTATTTGATTAGATCTAATGGATTTGTCTTTCAAATTGATTTTCTGTATCTAGGTGTGTTTGCCTCCCCCATTTCTGAATACATGATCTCTCCTCAGAGACAGCCTCTAATTGGATGTGTTAAGACTTATTATGAATTGATTTAAGTGTCAACAAGGTGACATTCTTCTCTGTTGTGAAGCAACAGAGACCCTCACAAGATACTAGGAATGAAGACATTTAAATTGCAATAATGCCAGTAGCCCTTGTTGTCTTGACCAAGTCACTGAGACAGTATAGAGGGGGTCGGGGCACCCAGGCTCAGCCTAGTCGGGCTGCTCTTTTCAGTCTTTTCTCACAGAAAAGTGGTGATTCCTATGGGATCGTGAGATGTTTCCTTTCTTTCCTTGCAGATAGCAGAAAGATTCTGAGCCTCGGGGACAATGTAGTCACCTGAAGGTGCAGCCCTAGTATATTCTCTTTGGAGAGCTGGAGCTGCTACTTCCTTAGGGGTAAAGAATCAGTAATGTGACACAGAGTTTCTGAATGAAAAGAACTTGCTTTGTTAAGAAGCCACTCTTCTCTGATAATGTAGGTGAATCCTAAATCAAAATCCCAACAGGGCATTTTTTGGAGCCTGTCGAGTTGATTATAAAGTTTATAAGGCAGTGAAATTTTTATTTAAAAAATTTTAAAGTTTTTATTAGTACATGTTTGCAATGCATAATGATTACATTCATCGTGGAGAGTTGGTACATGTACCTAACATATCTTAATTCTTTTTTTTTATCTCCCCTTCTTCTCTCTCCTCCCCCCATTGCTCCTTCAGTTCCCTTCCCCATTTGTAAAAGATTTATCTCCCTGTTTCCTGTTAGCTTTCATTTTGCTCTTTAAATTACTTATACTCTGGGTTTCCTGTCTAAGAGAAACCATGCAATATTTAATCTAGTTTATCTGATTTATTTCACTTAACGAATTTTTTAAAAAGAAAAAAACTGTTAAAAGAGAACTATCAGAGATGTATTTGCTCCAACATATATCAAAATATATAATAAAGATTCAGTAAAGCTGTGGTACTGTATTGGCAAAGAGGTTTATTAGAGTAAAACCAGGATATAGAAATGTTTCCATGTATATGGAGAAATTTAGTTTAGGGGAAAGATGGAATTTCATATGGATAAAAAAAGAATAGTCTATTTTTCCTTCAGCTGAAGAGCTTGTTTTTCCCGATATTATAGATTCAATAAATCTAGACATGACCCAGTCCTCTGCCTCTGCACCAAAATGTAACTGCAGTGGGCTAAAGGGCTCTATATTCAAGACAACAATAATATAAGGTGAAAATGAATGAAAATATTTTAATGACCTCATAAAGAATTAAGTGTTCAAGTAGGTAGAAAACAAATTGTCAGAACTTAAAACTGTTCAAGGAATACATAATAACTTTAAACGCTATATACAAAGGAAATTATTTTTAAAAGCTTACAAAGGTGAGAGTCTTTCAAATTGCTGAGTATTTAAATTTTTTCATAATAAAATCTTGGAGAAAATAAGCAACAGACTAAGAGAAAATGTTAATGACAAAAATTATAGGGAAATATCCAGAATGTATCAAACACTCCTATAAATGCCAAAATTTTTTTTAAAAATTAAGAAAGAATAGAGATAGGCAATTAGCATAAAAAGAAATGCCAACAGGGTATAAATATATGAGAAGTTGTTCAGTTTGAGTAGTAATCAGGGAAATGAAGATTAAATCAACAATTAGCTCTTATTTCTTATCCATTAGATAGCAAATAATTAAGCATATTGATCATATTCAGCATTGTTAGGGAAACAGATTCTCATATAAACTTGTTTGGAATATTCATTTTGAAAATTGGGCAGAAAATTCGAAGCATTATAAACATTTTAAATATGCACAACTCTTTATCCAGAGATTCTGTCTCAGATATTCTAAAGATGTATTTTCTTCAAGATTCATTTAAAATCATTACAAAAAATGCCTCACTAGAGGAATAGTTAAATGAATTTTGATGTATATACACTATGGTAATTAGAATCTAATAAATACATATGGATTGACACAAAAATGGTTCAATGGCAATTTTCTTTGTCAGTGAGAATTCATAGAAAATGATGCCCATTATATGCAGGGAAAACAAAAATAGTTGTTTTGCCTATAAGTGTGACTGGAAGGATGACCATTCCAGTGTCTCCCCTCTCTCCTCCTCTGACCCCCACCCCAGGAATTTTGGCCCAGGGAGTTTTTCGTTCCAATGAGCTTTTTCGAACATGCCAGCATTTCTCTGAACTCCAGATGTTTTTTGCTTTCCTGAACTACTCTTCCTCTGACTCTGAACAAGTTGCCTTCTCATCCATGAAGTATCAAGTTAGCCTTTTAGTGATCATTACTCGGCTGTCTGCCCTACTTCCCAGCAACAATTGTCCTGTTCCCCTTTATAACTGGGCCACCACAGTTTTTGGTAGAACCAACCCTGTATCCAGTTCCTGGAGTGGGTTATAACTGGCTCAAGCCCAGCGGTGGATCCCATCTCCCTGTTACCATCTCCCTGGTGATACTGGGCTTGAGAGTGGACCACGTTAACCCAAGCAGGCCAATAAAATTTAATTTAGGGACCATAGTTTTTATTAGTAATATACTTTTTAAAAGTAAGGTCTAGGAATGAGAAAAGTTGCAGTCTAGGAGCTGCTAGACAATATATCAGATCTCTGAGAATGGAAACAGCTGAAGCGCTAAGCCAGTGTAGACAGGGAATCCTGTTCTGTGATAATTCATTGGAACCACTGAGTCAAACTTTGCCTCCGCATGTTTTGGTTTGCGATTTTCTGAAAGCCTTACCTGAAAAGCATTCCCACCACCCATATCTGAAATAGTCCCCTCTATCCATTTTTTCCCTCCTCTTACATACTGTCTGTGGAGAAGTACATGTCTATCTCGACTATTTCTGTAACTCTGAGGTTTAGGAAGTTAATGAATACTCAACATTTTTGAATGACTAGATAAACGAATGAATCAAAGTGAAGGGTGTATCACTTGACTCTTTTACCTGAAGGATATTAACTTTTGTATGTTTAGTAAAAGGTTAAAAACAGACAAAAATATGCCACCAAATGTTCACAGAAATTATCTGTAATGGTAAGATTATGGTTATATTCTTTTTTCAAATCTTTTTGATGTTTCCAAAATTTCTATGATGAGTGCACATGGCCTTATAGTTACAAGAATAAATAGTATAGTTATTTTAAAAAATAATCTTAAAAAGACTTTTCTGAGCTCAATATCAAGGGCCCTGAAGTGCAAATTAGGGTCCCATTGTGGGCAAACAAGAGCCACGATGGTCAAATGCAGAAGAATCAATCCCTCAGGAGGAATTAATCCCTTGGCTACTCAGGTTAAGATTAATAATGAGTTTCTTAATGACCAGGAACAGTAATAGTGATAAAAAATTAATAAAGCTTCTTTATAAATTGTATTTACCTCCATGCTGTAAAGCACCTTTAAAGTCTTTATTAAGGAAGGTGATAGAAAGTGCTATTTATTTTCCACTCTCTATTTTCCTCTTCTTCCTTAACAATAGAACCCCCAGTTTTCAACTGTACATGTCCCTCTAGGCTAAAGACCACGTCTTTCAGCTTCCTTTGTGGCTCACATGGCCACATCACTAAGTTTTCTCTAATGGGCTGAAAGCAGAAGTGTAAAGTGTGGTGTTCGTAAAGGAATGGGCATCCTTCCCACTTTATCTTCTTTGAGTGTGCTGTCTGGAGGGGGTCAGGATGGTGGGAGCACAGGCATTTGGGCTGTGAGCAGGGGTCCATGTGCAAAGGATGACAAGACAAGCCAGAAGACAAAGGGAGCTGTGGTCACTGGTGCCAGGAAGTGCCGTGCCAGCTCTGGACTGCTGGCCACCGGTCTTCTAGGGGAAAATTCTATTTTGTTTAAGCTGCCAGTATTGTGGGCTTTTAATTTTTTTTCTTCTTTTTACCATAATACAGTTGAACCTAAAAATGTAACTGGTCCACATACATGGTCGTTCTCAGTAAATTTTTATTTTAGTCAGTCCGTTTGACCTTGCCTTTATCAGACAATGAAAATGTTAATGAAGCCCACCTAAGCATTGAGATATTTAGACAGCCGAACTGAGTAGATGCTCCCTAAATAACTTAATAAAATTTCTTACACCCCAAACACAAGATCAAGGAAGAACTGCTGCCATCTCTCCCAACTACTTTGCGCACACACACATGCACACACACACACACACACACACAAACAACACACTCAAACACGGCTGACAGAATTAGATCCTCATCGGTTAAGAACTTAGGGTTAGGCTTTGTGTTCTCATAGCACCTCTCATCTATCTCATAACTGTTCATTCAATCTCTTCTGTCCTCCAAAATGGAAGAACTAGATGTTATGTATTGATGTACATTCAAGGCCTAGCATTTTACTTGGCACACAATGGCACATAATAAAAATTTGCTGAGTGAATGAATGACTTTTTTATTTTTTTAAATTTAATTTTTTTTTTTTTTTTTACCAAGAACAGGTAGCGGTACATTGTACATATTGTGATCACATTCATCATGGTTATTTTGTACCTGCACATGATATATATTGGTCCCCCCCACCCCTCCCTTCTGCTCCCTCCTTCCCTATTTACAGCAGATTTATTTATATTTTCCCATTTTTCCCTTTCCCCTTCCTACTTTTCCTCCTTCTGCTTTTCTAGTTCTCCTTGCTTTTGAATATTATCTTCCTTTTCTATAATATCTATTACACCTGTTTGTCCTTATTTACACTTATGGTTCCTCATATCAGAGAAACAATTTGATATGTACTTGTGACTGTCTGATTTATTTCCCTTAAGAGTGTGTTCTCAAGGTACATCCATTTACCTACAAATGTCTCTAGTTTATCATTTTTTATGGCAGAGTAGCATTCCATTGTGTAGAAAAACCACATCTTCTTTAGTCATTCATTAGTTGTTGGACATTTAGGTTGTTTCCAAAACTTAGCTATTACAAAATGTGTTGCTATGAATATGGTTGTGCATATGTCACTGTGGTATGATGATTTTAATTCTTCTGGGAAGATGCTCAGTAGAGGAATAGCCAGGTCAAATGGAACCACTAGTGGTAGTTTTCTGAGGAATCTCCATACTGATTTCCACAGTGGCTGGACTAATCTACATTCCCACCAACAATGGAGGAGGCTGCCAGCATTTGTTATTAGTTGATATTTTCATAATCGTAGTTCTTTCTGGAGTGAGATGGAATCTTAACGTTGTTTTGATTTGCATCTCTTGAATGACTAGTGTTTTTGAACACTTTTTCATGTATTTATTTGCCATTTTTATTTCTTCATCTGAGAAATGTTTATTCATTTCAGATGCCCATTTTTGGATTGGGTCTTTAAATTTGGGAGGTTTGATTTTTTTTTTTTTTTTGAGTGCTTTGTATATTCTAGATGTTAGAACTTTGTCTGATGGACAGCTGGCAAAAATTTTTTCCCAGTCTCTGGATTTTTGCCCCTTTCTATTGGTGATTTCTTTTGCTGTGCAAAAGCCTTTCAGCAGGATGTGGTCTCAAGCACTGATTCTTTGTATTATTTCCCATGCAGTCTGGGTTCTGTTCATAAATTTTTTTCCTACCCTTATGTCTTCGAGAGTTCTTCCTATTCTATTCTCCAGTAGATTTAGTGTTTCTGTTTCAATGTTTAGATATTGACTCACTTCAGTTTTAGTTTAGTACATGGTGAGAGATATGTATGTAGTTTTAGTTTTTGGCATGTGGCCAGACAATTTTTGCAGCACCATTTGGTAAAGAGGCTATCTTTCTTCCAGTGAGGGTGTTTGGCTACTTTGTTGAAGTTGAGGTATTTGAATGTGTTTGGAGTTGTTTCTGTAGCTTCTAATCTGTTCCATCGATTCTCCTGTCTGTCTTTTTGGCAGTACCATGCTGTTTTTTGTTTGTTTGTTTGTTCGTTTGTTTGTTTTTTAAATTTTATTTTAATGGTACATTTTAGATGTACATAGTAATAACATTCATCATAGGGAATTTGTACCTGTACATTACATATATTGTTGCTTCTTTTTTTCCCATTCCCTTCCCCTCACCCCCTTCTCCCTCTGGATTTACAAAAGCTTTGTTTCCATTTTTTCGTTCCATTTCTTATTTCTCTTGTCCCTCTGTTCCTTTCCCCCTCCCTTGTTCCCTTTCCCATTTGGACATTTCCTTCCCTTTCCTAATATAATACATTTTAGTCTTTATTTACACTTCCGTTTCTCACACCAGAGAAACTGGGGTATTTAAACATGTGTGTCCGATTTATTTCACTTAAGAGTATGTATCACCGTTGCTTTATAGTATAGTTTCAGGTCAGGGATTGTGGTGCCCCCTGCCTTGCCCCTGTTGCTTAGGATTGTTTTTGCTATTCTTGGTCTCTTCTGGTTCCAGATGAAATTCATGAATGTCCTTTCTAATTCTTTGAAGTATGTTAATGGTATTTTGATTGGAATTGCATTAAATCTGTATAGTAATTTTGGAAGTATGGCCATTTTCACTATGTTGGTTCTTCCTACCCAGGAACACAATATATCTTTCTATTTTCTGATATCCCTTTCAATTTCCTTTTTTAGAGTACTGTAGTTTTTGATGTAAAGATCTTTTACTTCCTTCATTAGACAAATTCCTAAGTATTTCATGTTTTTGTTGCAATCGTGAAAGTAATATCTTCTCTTATTTCTTTCTCAGTGAGTTTGTTATTGGTATATAGGAATGCTATTGACTTTTGGGTGTTGACTTTGTATCCAGCAATGCGACTGAATTTAGTTATTAAATCGAGAAGTTTTTTGGTGGAATTTTTGGGGTCTTCTATGTAGAGTATCATGTCATCTGCAAATAATGATAGTTTAAATTCTTCCTTTCCTATTTTTATTCCTTTTATTTCTTTCTTTTGGCTAATTGCTCCAGTTAATGCTTCTAAAACTATTTTGAATAATAGTGGTGATAGTGGGCATCTTTGTTTTGTTCCAGATTTTAGTGTGAAATCTTCCAGTTAGTGTGACGTTGGCTGTTGGTTTGTCCTAGATGGCTTTTATCAGATTTAGATATAGACCATCTATTCCTAATTTCTGTAGTGTTTTTATCATGAACAGGTGCTGGATTTTTTCAAATGCTTTTTCTGCATCTATTGAGATGATCATGTGATTTTTGTCTTTGACTTTGTCGATATAGTGTGTTATATGTAATGATTTGCATATGTTGAACCATCCCTGCATTCCTGGGATGAATCCTACTTGGTTGTAGTGTATAATCTTCTTGATAATTTGTTGCATTCTGTCAGCCAGTATCTTGAGAATTTTTCCATCTGTGTTCATTAGGGAAATTGGCCTGTATTCTCTTGTTCAGTTAGATTCTTTTCTGGTTTTAATATCAGGGTAATGCTTGCTTCCTGGAATGATTTTGGAAGTATTGCTTCCTTTTCAATTTCATTAAAGAGTTTGAATTCAAACTCTAATACCAGAGATGGTATTATGTCATCTCTGAATTTCTTGTAGAACTCAGCTGTGAAACTGTCAGGACCTGGGCTTTTCTTTTTTGGTAAGTTTTTAATTACCTCTTCAATTTCAATGGCTGATACTGGGTTATTTAGAATATTTATCTCTTCTTGATTCAGTTTTGGTAGTTCATATGTTTCTAAGAATCTGTTCATTTCTTCAGTATTTTCCATCTTGTTTGAGTGTAGGTTCTTGAAATAGGTTCTGATGATCCTTTGGATTTCTGTAGGGTCAGTTGTGACTTCACCCCTTTCATTTTTTTATTGCATGAATTTGGGTCTTTTCTTTCCTTTTTTTGATAAGATTTGCTAGGGGTTTGTCTATTTTGTTTAGTCTTTTAAAGAGCCAATTCTTTGATTCATTGATTCTTTGTATTGTTTTCTTAGTCTCTATTGCATTATTTTAGTTTTGATCTTAACAATTTCCTCTCTTGTGTGAGCTTTGTGTTTGATTTGTTCTTCTTTTTCTAGATGTTTGAGATTCAAAATTAAATTGATTATTTGAGCTTGTTCTGTTTTCCTGATGTGGGAGTTCAATGAGATAAATTTCCCTCATAGCACTGCTTTCATTGTATCCCATAGGTTCTGGTATGTTGTATAGTCATTATCATTTAACTGTATAAATTGCTTAATTTCTTCTTTAATTTCTTCTGTGACCCAACTGTTGTTCAGAAGGATGTTATTTAGTTTCCATGTGTTTATGTGTTTTTTTTGGTTTCTGTTGTCATTAAATTTCAGTTTCATTGCACTATGGTCCGATAGTATGCATGGGATAATTTCAATTCCTTTACATTTACTTAAGTACGCTTTATGAGCTAGTATGTGGTCTATTTTGGAGAATGACCCATGTGCAGCTGAAAAGAATGTTTATTCTGCTGTTGTAGCATGCAACACTTTGTATACATCTACTAAGTCCATTTGTTCACATATTTGATTCAGTTCTGATATGTCTTTGTTGAGTTTTTGTCTAGTTGATCTGTCTATTTGTGACAGTGGGGTATTGAAGTCTCCCATTATAATTGTGTTAGTGTTTCTATAATCTTTCATGGTCCTTAACATTTGTTTTATGTAGTTAGGTGCACTGATATTTGGCACATAAATATTAATGATGGTTGTTTCTTCCTCTTGGAGTTTTCCTTTGAGAAGTATGTAATGACCTTCTTTGTCCCTCTTGATAAGTCTTGGTTTGAAGTTCATTTTGTCTGCAATTAGGATAGCTACCCCTACTTTTTTCTGCGTTCCTGTTGCATGAAGTACTGTTTTCCATCATTTGATTTT
Organism: Hystrix cristata; assembly: GCA_004026905.1. Classification (NCBI taxonomy): domain Eukaryota; kingdom Metazoa; phylum Chordata; class Mammalia; order Rodentia; family Hystricidae; genus Hystrix; species Hystrix cristata. Next base: position 1,391 of record PVJO010034548.1, on the reverse strand, counting down.
CAGCCTATGAATTTCCTTTTGGGTTAAATGTGTCTCTTGTATGCAGCATATTGCCGGATCTTCTTTCTTGATCCATTCTGGTAGTCTGTTTCTTTTTATTGGTGAATTGAGACCATTTATCTTGATGGTTGCAGTTGTTATGTACTGACTTATCTTCGTCATAGATCTTTCTGTTGTTGGTTCTGTGTTTCACCTCAGTTTAACTGTTTGTCTTACCTGGTGGGGTCTTTTTATTACTGTCCTCATAATTATAGTTTCCTTTTTGTTTTTCTAGAACATCCTTCAGAATATTTTGTAGGGTTAGTTTGGAGGTTATAAATTTCTTCGGTTGTTCTTTATTGTGTAAGTATCTTATTTCATTGTTGAATTTGAAAGATAGTTTGGCTGGGTACATCAATCTGGGTTGGAGATTGTTTTCTTTTAAGGCTTGAAATATTTTGCTCCAGGCTCTCCTTGATTTAAGAGTTCATGTTGAGAAATCTGCTGTGATTCTGATGGGTTTCCCTTTATAGGTGTTTTGCTTTTTTTTCCTCTAACAATTTTCAGTATTCTGTTCTTTTGTTGAATTTCTGAAATCTTGATTATTATATGTCTTGGTGTAAATTTATTTTGGTCATGGGTAATTGTGGTTTTATATGCCTCGCTTATCTGTATGTCAAGTTTTCTTCTCATGCTTCAGAAGTTTTCTCTTGTTAGTTCTGTAAATAATCTTTTTAGATCCTTTGCACTGTCCCTTGCTTTTTCATTCACTCCAATGACTCTTATGTTGTTCTTCGAGTCATCTTGCAGCTTTTGTAGTGATTCTTCATAGTCTCTAGCTATTTTTAAGAGGTCTTTCTTTTCATTGTCACTAACTGCCGACATGTCTTCTAGGTCCAAGATTCCATCTTTGCTTTCATTCAATGTACTGCGTTTACTTTGAAGGAAGTTTTTGATTTCTTGTATATCTGTTTGGATCTGTTTCATGGGTTCCATTTCTTTACTAATTTGAACGTTCGAGTTTTCCATTGTTTTTCTAAGCTCTTCTTCTTTTTTTTTTAATGTGTGTCTACCCTCAGTTCACTAAGCAGGTCTTTCATGATGATTGTCATCTCTTTTTTAACTTGAGCAATTATTTCTAGTCTGATGTTCTCAATAGCCTGGTGCTATCTGTTTTTTTTTAACTTCTGCTGCTACCATTTCTGAAAGTTTGGTTGGGTATCTTCTGATTTCCTCTATGTCATTGTCCTCTGGATTTGTTCCATGTGAGCTAGGGGCCTGTGGTTGTGTTTTACTTCTGTGTCTTGTTATTTTCTTTGTATACAAATGTATTTCCCCCTTTTAGCTTGTTCTCTGTGTTGATTTTATATTTTGTTTGTGGGAGGTTACATTAAGACAAGTATCAATGCTTC
>PVJO010034547.1:0-10842 GCA_004026905.1 Hystrix cristata | reverse complement strand
TCTACCGTAAGATAACAAGCACCTCAACTGAAAAGTAGGTAACATATTGGAATAACCACCTCACCAGAAAAGATATTTGGAATGGTAACAGGAAAAATATAGCCAGGTACAGAAGCACACATCTCTAATCTCAGCTACACATTAATACTACTCATTACTCATCACTGGTAGGCTAACACAGTTAGATCTCAAGTTGGTGGCCAAGTTGGAGGGAGACAGGGCAACACTGTATCAAAATAAAAAATAAAAAAGGCTGGGGATATAATTTAGGTGTACAACATCCTTGGGTTCAATCTCTAGTACTGCAAAAAAAAAAAAAAAAAAGAAAGAAACAGTTGTAATAAAACTCAGCAGACCAATCCATCCACAGATTGGGAAAGATCCGGATCCACAGCTCCAGAAAGTAGTCAAAGGTTTATAAAAATCTGGTGAATGCTGAAACAAGACAAATAATAAGAAAACACTGGAGCATTTTTACTTGCCTTTATACACTTCTCTCCCTAGAGGTGATCTTGAACATGGCTGCCCACAGCACAAGTGTGGGAATCTGTTCCCTGGCTCCAGAAAAAGCACAGCAAAAATCATGCTTAAGAAATTGTGCTCTCTGGCTTGACTGCCTGGAAGCTGCCTGAAGACCTGACTTAAGATGCTTGTCTTGTTTTCGCTTGACTTGGAATTCACTCAAGACAGATTCATGTGTCATTCCTCCCAAACACTGTAAGTCAGCTGAGTAACTTGCTGCCACCTGGGGCAAAAAAATATTAGAGATGAGGCAAAAAAAAAAAAATGTGTCAAAACCAGGGAAGAAAAGTTAGGAAAGAGTTTTGTTGGAAATTACGGCATCTGTAAGGGCAGAGTTATTTAGAAAGTTATGTACCTGTGTATTTGCAAAGTGAGATACATACTCAGAAAAGATCTTAAATTTTCACTGTTGGCTGATCTGCAGTTTCAAAGTAAGCAGGGTGTGAAGGAAAAAATTGAGTTGCAAATGGCTTGCCTGACTAAACATTGAAATAGTGCTGCATATAAGGCTCAGCTGCAAAGAATGGGAAAGGATTTGGTTTTTTGGTTTGTTTGATTTTAGTTAGGTGGTATTTCATTATCATTCACTGAGAAATCTTTTCTCATTTCCTGTGTTATGTCTTCTTTGACCTGTGAGTTATTCAGAGTTGCTTAATTTCCCAAATACTTTTGTATCGACCTGCTATCTTATAGGTTTCAAATTTAGTACTATTGAAGACAAAAAAATAAAACATCCTGTGCTTCAATCATTTGAATTGTATTGAAGTGTATTTTATGACCCAATGGAGACTATATATGCATAGATAGGATTTTGCATTTCTAATACTACTATACACACTTATGTGTACTAGAATTGATCGATTAAGTTAAAGCATGTGGTGGGACCTGGGTTTCCCATTGTCGGAGTGTGAGCTTGTGAATAGGCAATGCTATGGGATCAGAATGATCCAGTTAGTACTGGGTTAAGAGTTGGAGACATCAACATGTAATTACGTTTGGCTTAATAAAGATGCAAACAGGCTGGAGATTTAGCTCAGTGTTTAAAGTGCCTACCAAGCACAAGGCCCTGTATTCGATCCCCGGCACACACACACAATAAAAAACCCCACAAACAGTTACATCAAATTCAGAATGATATGTGTACATATGTGAGTTAGTACACATACATATATTCCCTTGCTTTGTCAGCTGAGAGGACCTAGAAACAAATCCCGACTAAAATGAACAATTCATCCAATAGCCAGGTAGGTATTCCAATATTCTCATTTAAAAAGAACCAAAGCACCTTAGAAAAATAGCTGATTTGAGCAAAGTGGTGGGACATACTGAAGATGAGGCTGGAGGAGCCTGCAAAGCCTGAAGTCTCACATAATGATGGGAATAAGCCACAAGACCACGGAAGCGAAAATAAAGAACTTAAACAAAACTGGGGCAATTTGAGCAACAAAATATTTGAAATACTTCTGGATTTCAAGCCAAAGGTTAAATAAATATCCATGACCTCATACTGATAGAAACAGATATTTGAATGAATAAACAAATGGGGAAAGAGAAAATTCATATAAGAAAATACTCCTGACTCCTTTAATATGAGCTTCATGTAGTTATTTGCTTAAAAAACATACAGAACGAGAGTGATTTTATTGTAGGGACACCTGAGAAATATTATCTAACTAGATAATCAAGGTCAACAGTAGTAGTGAAGTCGATTTGACAGCAGGCATCCTTGTTATAAGAGGGCCACTTGACATTGCTGATGTTCCTCCCGGTTGTTTACAATCTCAGTCTAAGCAAGAGACAAAAATCAGACAAATCCCAGTAGAAGAACATTCTGCAACTCATCTGACCAGTATTCTTCAAACTGTCAAGACCTTCAAAAACAAGGAAACATCTGAGTAACTGTCACAAGCAAGATGAGCCTTACAGAGATATGACAGTTAAATATAACATGAGATCAGAATGGAGATACTCAAACAATATTTTAACAAGTGATTAAAATCAAGAAAACCTGAATAAAGTACAAAGTTGATAAAACTCTTCTCTTTCTAACAAAGATATTACATTAAATTAAATTAATAATAGATACAACTTTGCAGTACATGAACACATTTCAAACTATAACCAAAATATCTATGGAAACTTAAAACTGTCTTTAAAATAAAGTTTACTTTAATAAATATAAGCAACCCAGCAGCAAATCCCACCTACTCACACACCCTTCTTTGTGTGTGTGAGGGAGTGACAGGATGAGACGAGCTAAGCATTAAGAAATAGTGGTACCTGAAGGGAGAGAGAATGAAAGCAGCATCCATATAAAAGATGATTATCTAATGAATAGTTCCATGACTGAATCGAACAGTTACAGTCATGCTGTGCATTTTTAAGACTAGATACTGTTTATTATTAAGGGCTGTCATCTCCTACTACCTCTCTCTAGGTGGTGGACACCACAGAAGGAGCAAGACACTTAGAAATTACTAAACAGATTGCTAAATAGATACTGCTGTGACCTTTATCCTTGTCCACATCCTTGCAGAAATTAATGTTTTCTCTTCTCCCTCCCTGTTCCTAGTCTGTGTTCACATAGTTCTCCTTGAGTCTGATGACACCAGAAGCCTATGGACCCAGACTGACTCAGTTGAAAAAAAAAAAAAAAAGCAGTATTCTTAGTATTCTTGACTAGTTGAGCTGAACATCTGACATGACCTATGACGAACTCCCGATGCTATCACAGCAGTAGCTCTGAGTTAGGTTAGGAAGATCTTTCTATTGCCTTGGATTTTTATCCACGCCTTAAACATGCTATTTTGTATAAATGTGTATGAAAAGAAGAAATGATTTTATTTGCGTAAGCAATAGGTCATCTACAAAATGGTTAGTATCTCTTGATAAATAGAAGATGTTTTAAATAACAATAAGAGGACTTCTATTTCCAACTAGAATTTTGAAAGTAGTAATGCTAGATAAAAATAAAACTAAAAATAAATTGAACTACACAAAGGTATGTGATATATACCTACATACACACATACCTATATATTCAGGTAAGCATGTAAATAAATTTAAATAAACTAATACCCAAGCCAGACATATATCATCTATAAGAGAAGATACCATCATTGTTTCTATGAAGACACCAGATAAATTCATACTAAGCTTTTCATAACCACACACACGAGCTAACACAATGAATTGCAATCCCAGGGAGCATCTAATCACAGATCAAGTTGTATTCCTCTATCTGTCAGCTCTTTCATGAACACGCAGCAATGTTAGGAGTAGTATGCAAAATGCTAGGTTAGACATAGAGGAACTGACAGGCCCTTTGGGAGGTGAGTGAGGCCTTCCACCCAATAAAGCAATACTTGACTGAAGAATGGAGTCCCAGCAAAAAAGCCGAGAGAAATTCCTGAGAGAACCAAGGGTAAGGCAACAACTGCAGAAGGCTGCGATGATACATAAGTATATACACTTTAAAATGCTATTGTCCACTCAAAAGAAAACAATAATGATAATAATTTATGAGGTTTTTCTCACATGGACACGACAGGAGCAAAGGAGGAAGGAAGGATAAAAAAATGCAACTATAAAGTTTATGAGTTTTTCCCGAAATCACGTAAGATTATTTAAAGCTAGATTGTGGAGTTACAGAGGGATAATATTAACTTTATAAGAACTACTAACATACAAAACAAAAACATATAGCTGGTTTGACTGTATTCTTCAAAAGTTCATGCATTGGATCGTAATTCTCAAATTCATATGTTGACAGTAGTTGGCAGTGAGGCTTTTAGGAGGATTTAGAATTAGGGTTGGGTGCCCATGATGGCATTAGTGACAGAGAAAGAAGGAAGAGAAGGAGAGGGAGAGGAAGATGGAAAGGAAAAAGAAGAAGAGGAAGAGGGAAAGTGGGGAGGAGGGGGAGGAGGAAGAGAAAGAAGACGAAGAAGAAGAAAAAAGGAAGAAAAAGAAGAGAGACGTAAGCTACTATGCTTGTTTCATTGCACTAGACGTTTCCTTTTGCCATATTACAATGCAAGAAAGAGTTTCTCATCAGAAGCTAAGAACATGCTGGTGCCATGGTTTTGAGCCTTTAGAAACATGAGATAAATAATTTTCTTTCATGCATTACCCAGGTTCAAGTATTTTGTTATTGTAAGAGATAACAGACTAAGAAAGTTAATAAAAAAGGAGATAATTTGAAATGTTCAAAAAAGCTTGGTACTATGAAAATAAGTCAGGAAAAGAGGAATAGAGAAATAAAGGACAAGTATAAAATATGAAACAAATTCCAAGATAGCAGACTTAAATTAAAATATCTAGAAAATGGCATTAAATGTAAATGAACCAAATTCTCCTATTGAAAGTAAAGAGACTGGACTAAAAGAAAGATTGATCTCTAAGCTGCATGTAGGAAATATTGTCGACTTCTTGTCTTAATTCTAACAACTGTCCTAAGAAATGAATTCAATATAGAGACACAGACAGACTGAAAGTAAAAGAGCAAGTCTATATCTATGGCTATATGTACCATAAACACTAAAACTATGAAAGTAAATGTGGCTATATTATACCAGATTAAACAGACATCAAAGACTATCACCAGATACAGAGAACTATTTATGAAGATGAAAAGATCAGTTCAGTAGAACGATATGTAAGTGTTTTAGTTACTTTTCTCTCGTTGTTGGGACAGAATACCCGATACTCAAAGTTAGGGGAAGAAAGGTTTATTAGCTCACAGTCTGCAGAGGTTTCAGTCTATAGTCCGCTGGGTCCGAGGCAGGGCGGCATGGCAGAGGTAGGGCGGACCGGCATGGCAGACTGGCAGCCGACCGGCAGCAAGCAAAGTGAGTAATCCAAGGAATGTAGGCAGGGAATGCAAATAAGCAATGCAAACAAGCAGCTAATTAGCTTCTTCCTGTATCTTATCTAGGCTACTTGCCCTTAGGGCGGGTAGCACTTCCACCCTTAATTTTAGTTTCACATCCTTGATCCCAGCAGAACCATGCCAAACCGATCAGTGGATCAATTTAGTAATCACATACTCTAGATCCAGCTATCTCTTACCACATGAGGCTTTGGGGGGACATCTAGACACAAACCATAATAGTAAGTATACCTAAAACAAAGTACAAACATAAATTTACAAAGACTCAAACTCGTGAAACAAAATTTGAAGAAATAAGGGGAGAAACAGGAAAATCAATAATTATATTGGAGGTTTTAACATACTTATCATAATAATTGGTAGAATGATAAAACAAATGCTAAAATATATTTCCAAAATACTGCCAACATCTTCAATTTAATTAATATTTATGGAAAATCATACCCATTAACATCAAAATATCCACTATTTTCAAGTGCACACTTACCATGTGGTAGACCATGAAGCACAACTGAATGAATCTCAAAGGCATGAAACATATAGTTTTGCTCTCTGACTATAATTATATTAAATTTTTAATTAAATTAGAAATAAAAAAGAATAAAGTACCAAGAATATCCCTGCATTTCGAATTTGTGATGTTCATTGAAGTCAGAACCTGATGGCCAGGCTGAGAGGTTGATGATGCATTGAAAGCGGCCCCGGGGCGCTTGCTCATCACTTGGTCTCAATGGCAGCTACACAGACACAGAGTTATCAAGCTCATCAAACTGTACACTTAAGATATGTTTATTGTGTGTGAATTTTAGCTCCAAAATGACCCTTTCTTCTTTTTCTAAAGATCTCATCTAATATGTTTAAGGAAAATTTCCCTTAGTCTTGCAGAATTTCACTCATCTTCAATTCACTCTTTCTTAAAATCATCAAGATTCATTTCAAATACCTTTTGCATCATCAGTTTTTTAATTAAAATTGATATCTCTAGCCCAGTTAATGTGCTTTTAAAATATATTCATTGCAGTCTAGGTCTACCTCAGAATCTTCTCTGCCCCTGGACCATATTGATCTGACAAATTGCAAATGAACTACTTTCTGCACAAACACCTTAAACTGCCTTTTCACAATCACTAAGCAATACTCAAAACAAGCCAGTGATAACCCATCAAGGGACTGCAAAAGGCACTTTTATGAATTCTTCCTACTGAGTCTTTTCTTCTCCATATGGGTGAAATTTTGTGTTATTATTATAACTCATTCAGTCAAAAAAGCAACTTTAATATTAACTGCCCTTAATTAGATGTCCATACTTCACCACTTTTGTTTTGTCATGTCATTTAATTCTTGCAGTACATCGACACATATATTTTTTACTCCTATTCAATATAAAAGAAAATTTTCTTAGAAAAATTAAATACTTTTTTTTCAAAAACACAGAGCTAATAAGTTACAGGGCTATAACTAGAACTCAGGAGGTATATTGGTCACTTTCCCATTGCTGGAACAAAATACCCAGCACCTACAGTGTAAAGGAAGAAAGTTTTATTTTAGCTCACACTTTTCAAAAGTTTCAGTGGGGATTGCTTGGTTCTGAGGCAGAAACAACATGGCAGAGGAGGACGGCAGAGGAAAGCTGCTCACCCCATGTCAACCAGGAAGCAGAGAGAAGAGAGGACCCGGGGAGGGGGATACCCTTCAGAAACACACTCACACTGATACACTCTTCCAAACTGGCCCCACCTCCTAACCGCACATTTACCTATCAACTCATGAATAGATCAGCCCCCTGATGAGTATAGTGCCCCCACAATCCAATTACTTTCCAAAAGCCCAACCTCTGCAGCTACGAGATTTTGGGGGGACATTCTCCATCTAATACCATAGCAGAAGGGTTCGTTCCCAAGCATTTAACTCCCTTAACTATAATTCCTTTGCTGTGCTATTGCCCCAATTTAATTAAATTCTTAATCCAGGAGGATAAAGAAAAAGAGTAGCTAAGTCATTTAGAGACAGAATAGGGCAGCGGTAAGAAAGTGGTCTCTGGAGCCCCAGCGCCTGAGCGCAAATTTCAGCTACACGATCATATGAGATCTCTGTGGCTGAAACACAATACTCAACACCCACAATATACTGATGAAAGGTTCCAATTAACTCACGGTTTCAAGAGATTAGTACAAGGCAGAAATTTCATGGTGAAAGAGCACAGTGGAACACAGCTGTTCAGTTTGTGGCTGCTGGGAAGCAGAGCACGGCACCATGCTAGAGAGGAAACAGGCTTCTGTGACCCACTCAGACACATCCAGGAGCACGCTCTATTAATCTGCTAGGTATTTCTTAACCCAGTGAAGTTGACATATTAATGCTCACAGCAACTTTAAGGAATGTAACCTCTTTTGCCTCAGTCTTCTAATCTATGAAATGGGGGTAGTCATGGCATAGTATTAATGAGATGATTAAATGAATAAATACACTCAAAGGAAAAAGAATCACCTAGCATAACAAAGGGACTATATAAATATTGGTTATTTTTATTTCATTTGAATAAACTGAAAGACAATTTGATTAAAAGAATGGTAATTTGAGAAGTTTCATCTATGAAAACATCCTCTGAATACCTATGCTGGGTTCTTTGTGTATAAGGAGCTACAAGATTCAACATCGACTCCTCTTCGGCACCTTGCTCCAGACTCACGATGGTTCAGTGATACCTCGTAAGGTTTCCATGTCAATCAATACTTGCTGTCCATTGATACTCATTATATATCCTAACAGGCTTCTCTATATCACTCATAACCTGCCAGTGTACATATTTAGAAACTACACTTTTCATCCTACCTCTACTGTTTTTTACTCACATTACCTTGATCAAATTGTTCCTATGTCATTGTGTTACAAGTTCCGTAAAATGGCAAACGTATTTCTAGTTCAAGTCACCAAGTTGTTGTGAGCTTTGCTTAAATAATGAAGCAGAGTATTTCCAAGAACAGAATGCTTCCTGTATTTCTTAAACTTTACAAAATAATCGCTTAAGAGTCGGAAAAAGCAGTATGTTTGTGCCTGGCTGTCTTCAGTGCCTGTGTAAGGCGTCTGTTTTTGAAGAGAGAGAGAGACAGAGACAGAGACAGAGACAGAGACAGAGAGAATATCGTTTCACTCTCATTCTTATCCTCAAATTAACTAATGTGCTGATGTACAAAAAAACTTCAGAGGCCTTTTTTCTTCTTTCAGAATAACCTTCTTTATAAAAATACTTGGTTTTAAAATTAAACTGCACCAAAATATGCAGAAATAGTATGTTGTGATTTGTCTGTTACACTAAAACACAAAAAAGTAAAGAAAACATACAAAATATATTGTTTGGATATCTAATTTTCAATTTATCTGTTGTCAGGAATTCATAAGGATAAGATTTTGTTCTGTTTTGTTTTAGTGGGTCACATTTGTTTTCTCCTCTTAAGCGTGGTGGATTTGTACAGAGTCACTCATGATATTTTTTAGTCTTGATGACCCACAACTGTCAGGGATCCAGTGGGGATTGTGATGGAAGACACAACTGTAAACGTGAAAAATGCTATGCAAAAATTTTTCCCTTGGAGCATTACTGCCTCGACAAATGCAAAGAATGAGGATCTCATCGTTGTGACTTGGACATTCACAAAGCACACCAGTGTATTCAAAGACCATCCATTCATCCATGGAATGTTCACTGAATTCCTGTATGTAAGGGAATTTTCAAGATTCTGATGGCACAGAAGGACACAAAACAGAAATTTCTGCTTTTGGTAAACTCCTAGTTTAATGTATGTAGTAAGCTCCTATATAAAAGAAAAAGAACTTCAACATCCATAAGCCTCTCTTTGTGGAAGATGTATTAATATATCATAAGTATTTCAGTGTTATTTGGAAAAAAATATTGAAAATGGCAATGATATAAAACCCAGTCTTTCAAATACATTCCTTTTTTCTCTTTAATACACATTTGAGCTAATTGTATTATGAATAAATATCATACCCAGCATATACTCAGCATCCATAGATTGCCTAAGACACATTGTACTTGGGCTTTACATCTGACGTTTGTGAATTTGAGTTATCACATGACCTCTCAAAGGATCACAAGTTGTAACATTTAAGATTAATGAGGCATTGGATAGTCGTTAAGAAGCTATTCAAGAATATGCATTTAATTAAAATGAGTTACGTATATGAGATAATGCCATTCAACCTGTTTTTAATTTAGAGAGATAAATCATGGCTATTTCACTCTTGTGAAGGGTTCTAACATTGGCAAGTGGAATATTGATGTTACAAAGCCCAAATAATTAATGCTAGTCAGATTCACCCATAAAGGGTATAGCCAGCCACTTTGTCTACCAGAGAAAATTAAGTATTTCTTCTTTAGTTGAATATGTATGTGCACTTGCACATGTAATAAGCTTCAAAAAGTAGTGTTATAGCACTTGCATAATCTCTGAATGCAAAACAATTGTGACATCAATTCTCAAGAAAATACTGACAATCCACAGCCCTAACTTATTAGTGACTCATTATGAATGTTTTCTTTAAACACAAACACCATTCATATGCAACACACTTACCATTTATTGATTTAGTAATGGTTCCAGTGATATTTTTTTTCTGCCTGGGGAAAATGATACCAATATTTTAATTCTAACACATTTGCATTCAGAGCAGTGTCATGCATACAATGGGTACCTAATAACCAGAGGGACAAAACTCACCTGTCTGTTTTTTTCATGCCTTATACCACTAGGTGTTTCATCTATGTGATACAGGATTAGTTGAGCTAACACCTAGAGAATAATTAACCATATTTATTAGGCACTACTCTAATCTTATTTCACAGATGAATAAACAGATTTTAGAAGATAAATAATTTGCCCAAGATCACAGAAATTGTATGAGATAAATCCTGGATTCAAACTCCGGCAATCAGAATCTTTTTTTTTTTTTTAATTTTTATTTTAAACCAAGAACATGTATTGGTACATTCTACATACAATGGTCACATTCATTATATTTATTCTGTACCTATACATGATGCATCTTGGTTCTCCCCCTCTCCCCCGCCCCTCTGCTCCCTCCCTCCCTATTTACAGCCGGTTCATTCATCATTTTCCATATTTTTCCCTTTCTCCTCTCTTTCCCCTGTTGCCTTTCTGCTTTTCCCCTTCTTTCCTTCTAGTACTCCTCTCCTCTGCACACCATCCTCCTTTTATATAATATCTATTACACCTCTTTGTCCTTATTTACAGTTATGGTTTCTCATATCAGAGAAACAATTCGATGTGCGCTCATGAGTGTCTGCTTTATTTCACTTAAGAGTATGTTCTCAAGGAACATCCATTTATATATGAATGACTCTAGTTTATCCTTTTTATGGCAGTATAGTACTCCATTGTGTAGAAAAA
>PVJO010034546.1:0-10787 GCA_004026905.1 Hystrix cristata | reverse complement strand
AGGAAAGGAGAAAGCGGGAAGGGGAGGGGAGGGGAAGGGAAAGGAGGAAAAAAGTCAACCTCACTAACAAAGAATTCGGCGTGGTAAGGTTAGTAAGGTAAATGTATCTAAATATATGTAACTAAGGGGCCCAGCAGTTGGAGGAGCTGATTCTGACCTGTATGGTGAGCCTCGGAACATATCATCTACATATCAAGGTTATAACACACAAGAATACTTCTACCTTGACTCATTTCTCTGTAAAATTGACGCCCCTCGGCACTCTCATACTCACAACAGGCATGAGTGCCGGGGCAGGACTTGGCGCCAGCAGGGGACTTACGCAGGCCAGCGTTTGGGCTGACAGAGCTCTGGGAAGCGAGCGCCCTGGTCACCGGCCTTCTCGAGAGGTAAAGCCTTGGACTGAAGAAGGTGCCTGCCTGGTTCTTCCCTGTGATGCTGACCTAGCGCCACACAGACGAGCGGTCCACATGCACAGAAGCGAATACGAGGACGCTGGCTTTTTCCCAGAGTCTTGTTCAAGAAGACAGGAGGTGGGCTCGATCTGTCTCATGCACTGGCCAGCGAAGAGGCTTTAAAGAGCTTTGGGGACCTGATGAGTCTGGTAATGTTTTGGGTCTTGTCACTTTCAAGGCTTTTTACTCTTTTAGTCCCATGTGGCAATATCACAGCCAGCACCCTCCTCTTGACATAGCCCACGTGGCTCCAAGTCCTCGAGACTCATCCATCCGCTTTGTTACTTCTGCTGTTACCACTTCCAAGAGTCCGGGTGGGTGGCTTTCAGATTGTTCCACCTCACTGCCCTCTGGGTTTGCCTTTGGTGAGCTGGAAGTCTGGGGTTGCATCTTGCTTACGTGTCTTCTCATTTGCTATTTTTGTTGTTGTTGTTGTTGTTGTTGTTTGATTCCTGGGTCGAAGTTTGTGAGTTGCTTATGGCAGGTAGCTTTATTGCTAGAATCGAGAACGCTTTGGAAATCACTACATCCTCAGAGACATTTTCCAGGTATAGCTGGTTTCTGAGTTTTGAGCCTGTTGCAAGATCTACCTTTTCAGTTTATTGGAGCTGAGAAGTTGCTGCCTATCTGGCTGGCCCTGGTTCTCCGGCCCTGGCCTACAGTGTTGTTTATGACCCTCAGGCAATCTCAGTCTTGGCATACAAGGAAGAACAACTGATTAGAGCAATTCCGTCACTTGCTAAAGTAGTATAATCAGTAATAACAATAGCATCAAACAGCCTAGAAAATGACAAACTGTGGTAACTATTATATTTTCCACCTTTAACCATATGAACTAGATTTGTGGTTATATAACAATATCTAAAATAAACCAGAAACTTGTATATAGTAAGTATGCCCTCAATATGGTGATTTCACCCTCATGGGAGAAAATTCAAAAGGAATTAGGAGTTAGAGAAATATAAGAAGAGGAAGAGATGAGAAGCGAGGCTGGAGGACAGGGGAAGATTATGCAAACTGAGAAACCAGTAAGAAGAAAGGCGTGAAAGAGAGAGGAAGAAATGGAAACAAGGACAGAACAAAAAGTTAACAACAAAAAACTAGAAACAAGTTTCACATTCCTATAAAAATAAGAAAAAAAAAAGAAAGAGAAAAAAACCAAAAACAGCAACAACAGAAAAAATGAAAAGGGTCCGCTTCCAGGGGTGTCTCTGCTGTCACTGGCAGACAGAGCAGGCAGGCCCAGGTCTGTATTGACTAATCCCAGCAGTAAATTTATGGCGGGGTAATGGGTAACCCCAGCTGGGTTCAACAACCAGGCTTTACCACCCCTTCCACTGAAGTTCAGCCTGGTCTCTGGCTGCGAGGATGGCACCCAATTTGTTCAGCTAGAGACCGTGTGTGTCTCCTGCCAGCTTGGACTTGGCTCCTTGACCTCCTGCTGAATTGAGCTTGAACTCAGCTCCCCCTTGCTCTGGCCCAGGCAGCTTCTCTGAGATCTAAGCTCGGTTGACTCCTCTCCAAGGTGGTGACCAGCCAATCGCCCTCTCCTGGGGGAGCTCTGAACCCAAATAACTCACCAGTCACTGCAATCTGCTGTGTCCACCACTCCATTCCACTAGTGTGTCTTTCTGTGGAGGCCTCTGGGCTCGCCAGTAGTCACCATGTGTCTGCAGGCTTGGACAGCCTCTCCCATGCCACAAGCCGAGGCTCTGGGAGAAAGCACCATCTGCCACCTCCTTCTTCTGTGCTGAGGCCTCTCTTTTTGCTTTCTCAGTGGACTTCACATCTCACTTCAGATCCTTGCTAGGTCCCGGGAACCCACTTCCCTCCCTTTTCTCTTCCTCATGTTGCTGCTGTCCAGCATTTGGGCAACATGTCTCGGAGAGGCGTTTCTCTGCTGTTCACTGCTCTGCCATCTTCCCCGAAGTTCTGTCAGCTGTAAATGTTGTATCAGGCTTTCCGGGTTCTGGATTGCTCACCTGTCCTTCTGAAGTTGGATTCCAGGTTCCTCCCACCACCGTGAGAGCCATGGTGTGGGCTATCATGGAAAGATATGACAGCACCGGCTCCTTGTGGCTTCCTTTATTTTATACTGTCTATATCTTGAGGAAACCCACGAGAATGTCTACATCCGGGTCCTGAGAGGTGGTGCTGGGATCTCATGCCTCAGGCTGACGTCAGGTCTAGGTCACTCTTCAGCTCCAAGTCCTGAATCTAAGGTTCTTTTGGTCCGAGACTGAGTTCCAGGCAGCTCCGGGTCATCTTTACATCAGACTTTAAGGTGCCTCCTGGGACGTGTTCTGTACAACATCTTACACAGCAGTCAGAAACGAGCACTTACTTTAACGTGCCTAACAGCAGGGAAAGAGCTGGGCTCCGTTCTCACTTGGGTGTCTTTAGACAGAAGGGAAGTACAAAGACTCAGTAGAGTCAGATGTAAAAAGCACAAAGGGTTGGTTCATGTGGATGAGGGGCAGCCGGCTGTGTCTGCGGGCTGGTGATTACCAAAGTTGGAATTCTGTTCTCCTGGGAGCCTTGGAGACAAATCTCCATGAGAAGCTTCTGGATTGTGTGAGATACATATTTAAAATGGGAAGCCCTTTGGGCAGGGCCTGGCTGGCAGTAAGCTGCGGCCTACGGCACGAGATCTGGTTACAATAGGAGCAAATATGGCGCCATGGCAAGGAACCAGGAGAAGCAGACACGGCCTTGTTAGCTTAATGCTTTTATAAAATGTACTCTCAGCCTGAATCCATAAGTTGAAGGATTCTTATGTTTCTCACTAACTTGTTGGGGAATGAAGAGCAGGAAGATGCTTAGCTTAACAAATCAAAGATTGAAAAATTGTCAGACCATCATCAAATATTTAATACCAGACCAGCAAGCAGGCACCTGCTTCTTTGTCCAGACTTCTTTGTGATCTGTCTGTTTCACACCGGCATGATGTGTGATCCAATCAGGAATAGGTTAACTAATTTTTAACTAGGACTGAAATCTCCAATTTGCTATTTCGGAGTATAAGATAGTAATCTCCATTAACTGTGTGTATATTTACTGAGTATCTGGCACTATACCGGGCTCTTCACAGGTCAAATTTTAAACTGGGAAAGATGGTCTATATCAATCTCTATTTTAAAATGTATGAGGTAAGGGTTAGTGATTCCATTTTACAAATCAAAGAACTGAGGCTCAGAGAGCTTAATTAAGTTGGCCATCACACGCAGCTAATAAATGGCCTGCCATGAACAGGATGTGGTTCTCGGAAGCCTGATGCCTCTGGTCTTGCCACCACATCAGGTGACCATCTGGAGGCTAAGTGCGTTCCGAGCGTATCCAGCGTCCTGGGCAGACCTGACTGGGTCTCCTGACTTAGCAGCGTCAGCTGGGCTGTACAGAGAGTAAAAAGATGGGCATGGTGGCACACGTCTCTAATTCCAGCTACTCAGGAAGCTGAGGCAGGAAGATCACAAATGCAAGACCAGCCTGGGCAACTTAACAAGACTCTGTCTCGAAATAAAAGGACCAGAAATGTAACAGAGTAGCGTAGTAAGTAGTAGAGTGCTTGCTCGCCCGGCATACACAAGACCCTGCATTCAATTCCCAGTACAGAGAGAGAGAGAGAGAGACAGTTCCAGTGAGCAAAGCAGACTACTTGGCCTCACAGCAGATCTACGAGTTGCTTGACTCAGCTTCGGTCCCCTCATCTTTCTTACAAGTTAAACAAGCAGCATGAAGACACCAGATGCCAGGTCAGGAGAAGTGTAAGGTGAGCCTGAGCCTGAAACACCGGCCGTACCAAACTGCAACAAAGAGGACCAATAAACTCCCACCGGCAAAGATAACTCAGTGACTGCAGGAGACTGAAACACATCCGTATGTTTACATCCATGAGTTCATGAAGATTACAACCACTAAAACTTTATCGGTCACCTTTGGTGGATGCTGGGTACGCAAGGCACTGGGGAAACTGGCTAATAAAAGAGAAGCCTCAATCACTGATCAGTCTTTCAGACTCAGTTTCCTTAACAACAAATGAACAGCGGGAAGAGCATCCCAGGAGAGGTCAGAGGACTATCACATCTCCCTGTAGAATTGTGATTAAAAAAAAAACTGTTAAAAAAATGTACAAGACAATCAGGAGGGGGCTGGGGATTTAGCTCAGTGGTTAGAGTGCTTGCCTCACAAGCACAAGGCCCTGAGTTCAATCCCCAGCACCCCAAAAAAAAGACAATCAGGAATCTGTGAATGTTGACTGGGTCTTTGATGACACTGAGAAATTAATTTTAATGACCAGGGTGTGATAGTTGGGTGATTAACATAGCTTTTAGAGCTACATAGTGAAGTACAGTCAGCAGTTTGTGAAGTCAACCAACAACAAGTCAAAAATATCAGGAAATAAAATTGTGTCTGTGCTGAACGTTTAAAGACTTTTTTCTCATTGCTATTCCCTAAACGATATGGCACAGGACCTATTTACAAAGCACTCATATTGTACTGTGTAACCCAGAGAAGATGTGAAGTATATTTCAGGAGGACTTACATGTGTTCTATGCAAATACCGTTCTGTTTTATACAAGGGACTTACACACCACGGATCAGCAGGAGAGAGAGAGACAGAGACGAAGAGAGAGAGAAAAGTCGACCACCAAGGGACAACTTGTATCACGAAAAGATGTCTTGGATTTGGTTCAAAGCAACATTGAAAAGTTTATAATTAAAACAAGATTGCCCAGGTTTTGATAGCTATAATTGTATGGGTAACTAATAATACACAAAGTTCACTATACTTTTACAGTACACTACAATATAATGTATACTATATACACTTGACATAGTCAAGAAGAAGAAAAAATTTAAAAGAGCTCAAAGATTCCTATAAAATAGTATCTTTTCCCTTTCCAGCTTGAGGACGAATTATATTTACTGATATTGTAAAATACAATCTGAGCAGTCTGGGGTTTATTTGGAAATTCAATAATTTCTTTAACTCTAAATATGACCTGTTACACACAAGCCATTTCCACAAGGGAACCTTGCCGTATCCTCCTACTTTAATTTGACACTGATTTTTAGTGACAGAGGCCACCTCAGATGACGAGAAGCGGCGATACTGTCAGCAAAGCAGGTATCTTCCCGGCCAAAGTGTGGTCGTGGTTCAGCCGTGGGAGTCATTAACACACAGCCTCGGGAGAGGGCTGCACTGCAGGGAAAAGGCTTAAAGCGCCCCCGCGTGGCCACTACGGGTTAGAACGGGCAGCGCCTTTTTTAGTCACTCTGTAAAGGTGGCTGGGGCCCCATCCCTTCAGTCCAAAGGGCAGCTGTAGACAAACACCGTTTAACAGCATTCTCTTTTCGGATCTGATAGCCTCTTAAATGGTAATCCAAACCTTCCATCATCATCATCATAATAAATAAATTTTCTAAGAAATTATTTCTCTGGGGAAGAGAGCAACCACCAAAAAATGCTTAACAACAAAAAATGATCACAGACTATACTCTACTTATAGTTGATTATTTGTATTCTTTACTTATCTCCGTTAGTATGACTTTTTTTGAGACAAGGTCTCAGTAAATTGCTCAGGCTTACCTTCAACTCCCCATCCTCCTGCCTCAGTCTCCCCAGTACCTGGGACTACAGGCCTGTGCCATCACGCTTGGCTAATGTGACTATTTCTATGTTTTACTGCTGAAATGTTCATGTGATTCTGTTTAGAAAGTGTCACCAAAGGTACATAATACATACTATAATGTCTTTTTGCCAAAATCTAAACTATTCCAAAATCCAAAATACATCTAGTTGCAAAGATTTGAGACATAGGATTGTGGAAAAGAATATTCTAGAAAAGAATGCAACACATCATGACCTGCTTTCTTGTTGGGCATCAACCATTCATTATTTCACTGGCCCTGAGGTTTTCCCACTCCTTGGGAAGGGAAAGCTCTAAAGCCTCCTACCCTAGTCTCACGCACCCGGAGTTCTGCTGTGTTTCTGTGGTGTTGGGGATGGAACCCAGGGCGTCCGCAGACTATGACAGTTTTCTACCACTGTGATGTGTGCCCAGCCCAGGCAGCTCCATTTTGAGGCGCTATCTGTTGGTGCAGTACGCCAAGTCCTGCATTAGGTTCACATAGCAGTCAGTGAGGTGCTCCGGCTAACTTTTTTCTGCTAAAGCTCTGAGAGAAACTACCCACGAGAACTTTCTCAAAATTATCCCTAGAGCTTATCGAATTTCCTTGACAGAACGCTCTTTCTAAAAGGCAAATAAAAGAACAAACCACTGTCCCCTCCTCTGGCCTCCTCAGAGCCACAGAGCAGCAATGTCACCTGGGGCCAGAGCGTGATGTGTGAGTAGCCAGACTGACCCCTGCGCCAGTCTGACTCGGGTCCTTAGAGAAGGCAAATTCTCAGCCTCGAGTTTCTTCTCTGTGGAACACAAGCACGCATCCCTCTGTCACAGCACTTCTTACTGTCAGTATCCAGGACTGGCAAATAGGCACTCCCAGCCCTTGACCTGAGGGCTACACAAGCATAGACAGCAAATGTGTGCTTCAGCGAATTATCTGCATTTTAAAAGATGTGATGCTCCCAAATAGAATCAGGAGAAACCAAGCTAAAAACAGAAATAAGTGACTGAACAGAACAGAATATGCACACTAGTTAATCCTAAGAAACCCAGGAAGGAAAGGAATGGTGTGAAATGTTAGGAAGGCTTCACATTTCGGGGTGCCAGGATGCGTCTGTGGTCTCCCGTGCTTCTCAAGGGAACAGCACAGACCCTCATAAGCACCCAATCGACTCCTGTGCCCTCGCTTTGGGCAACTTGTGGAGATTCCTGGGATTGCTGTGTCCTGGCCTCCCAGATACTGCACTAAGGCTCACGCGGTAAACGCTGGGTCTCCAATGTAACACTACCAAAAGGTGCAGGGCCTGTAAGGGGCTGGGCCGAGTGGAAGATGGTAGGTCATGGGACTCCCTCTGTTGGAAGGGTTAACATCATGCCCTTCATTATCACCAAGTGGGTTGTTATCAGGTGAGGCCACCCATTTGCCTGACTTCTTCCGCATGCACCTATTTACCTTCTCACTCCTCTGCCATGTTGTGGTGAAGCCAGGGTGGCCCCCACTAGAGGCAGATGCCGTGTTGTTCGCACTTTCCAACCATCAGAATCATAAGCCAAATAAGTCCCTTATTTTATACATTATCCAGCATTGAGTATTTCATTATAGCAATAAGAAAAAGACGTATGTGATTAGCAGACAAGGACATTCTGGTCAGCTTTGTAGCACTGGTCTTTGATAAACACTAGCACGTCAGCATTTCTGTCTGCCACTGTTCTCTTGTGAATTTGCTTGTGGTGAGTCTGCCCACGGCCCGGCCATGACACGGATGCCACTGAGTTTAGAGACTAACGAAGCTGCGACATACGGCACCTGCATGTTAGCCCAAACTGTTGCCTCCATTTGCATCCACAGCCACCCAGCTCTGCCCTTGCAGGCCCCCCGGAACCTCTTCGACAGCTTGCTGCTTCAGACTTTATTTACCTACTTCTTTTTCCCAGCCAAGAACAAAATCTGCTTGTCTCAGCCGTGAGGGTCCGTAAAGATGCCAGACTATTTTTCTTTCTAATACCAGGAAACAAGCCAAATATTTAGAAAGATTTACTTAGGATAATTTCTTCACATTTTATATCATATCATAGAGGAATCTTCAGTACAACATAAAATATGACACACTGTAGGCTTTTAATAAAGGATTATTGGCTGATAAAAACCTACATAAAAAAAGAAACCATCCTCAAATAAATAAACATCCTAATTTCATACTTCAAGGAACTACAAAAAGAAAAACTTAAGTCCTAATTTCATACTTTAAGAAACTACAAGGAGAAAAAATTAAGCCCAATATCAGCAGAAGGAAAGAAATAATAAAGACTAAAAAAAAAAAAAGAAAGAATAAAGACTACAGCAGAGATAAATGAAATAGAAACTAGAAAGACAAAATTTCTACAACTTAATTAAAATTTGAGTATTTTAAAAGATGAACAAAACTGACTGAGTTTTAGCTAAACAGAGAGAGAACTCAAAATCCGAAGTAAAAGCGGAGATATTACAACCGATACCACTGAAATACAAAGGTCCATAAGGGACTACTGTGAGCAATTATACACCAACATCATATAACACGAGCACGTGGGATTTACCCCAGATATCAGGAGGGTTTACCATGCACAAGACAATAAATGTAGTATGTCCCATTAAGAGAATGAAAAATGAAAATCACATGGTCATGATTTGACAAATTTGACGAAATTCAGCATTCATTCATGATAAAGTCCAAATAAGGTACAAATAAATGCATTTCGACATAATAAAGGCCATAGACGACAAGTCCACAGCTAATGTCATACTTAGCAGTGAAACACTGAAAGCGCTTCCTCTGAGACTGGGAACAGATAAAGCTGTGGTTTCTTGCAGGAGATCAGCGCGTGACCAAGGAGCTGGGCGAGTGGGTGTGTCCTGTCAATCATGGCGCTCAGGGCACACGTGCAGAAAAACAGTTCCCAAGCCCTACACTTGGGGCCAATCAGAAAATTCTATCTTCAATTCTTCTGGCAAGAGATCAAGCAGGTTTTTGATTGGACAACCTAGATCTGACCTCAGCCTGAGGAAGAAGGCATACAAAGATGTGCGCCATTAAGCCTGTCACTCCCTCTTTCTCAGTGGCCCGCTCTCACACTAGAGAGTGTACTTCTTTTCCTACCTTTAATAAATGTAAAACCTTGCTACCTTTTGCACTCGTTTTGTCAAATTCTTTGTTCAGGACAACAAGAACCCGAAATGAATCTTTAGAAGGAGCCCACAGCAACTCAGAACCCCAGGAGCAACAGTACTAGAACTTCTAGCCAGAAAAATCTGGCAAGAAAAAGAAATAAAAAGCATCCAAATTGGAAAGGAAGAAGTTAAATTGGCTGTTTGCAGATGACTTGATCTTGCATTTAGAAAACCCTAGTTATTCTACCAGAAAACTATTAAAACTAATAACTTCAGTAAATTTTCAAGATATAAAATTAACAGATAATAATGAGTTGCACTTTAGTATACTAAAAACCAACTACCCAAAAAAGAAATTAAGAAAATGATCTATTAACAATAGCATCAGGTAGAATAAAATATTTAAGAATAAATTTAACCAAGGAGACAAAAGATCGGTAGGCTGAAAACTGTAAGATATTGATGAAAGACATTGAAGAAGTAAATAAATGAAAAACATCCCATGTCTATAGGTTGCAAAATTCAATATAGTTAAAATGTCCATAATACAGATTCAATCCAATTGCTATCAAAATTCCAAGGTACTTTTTTACAGGAAAAGAAAAGCAACCTTAAAAATGTATATGGAACTACAAAAGACCCCAAATACTCAAAGCAATTTTGAGAAAGAAGAACAAAGCTGGAATTATCACAGTCTCTAACTTCAAAGTATATTAGAAAACTATATTTATCAAAATATAAACAGAGACATAAAACAAAAAAGCAGATGCGTAAAACAATAGAACCGAATGGAGAGCCCAGAAATAAACCCACATGTATACGATCAACTAATCTTTGAGAGAAGTGTGACAAATCCAATAAGAAAAGTAAAGTCTCTTCAATAATAGGAGCAGGAGTGGGGGCTGGGGATTTAGCACAGTGGTTAGAGTGTTTGCCTTGCAAGCACAAGGCCCTGAGTTCAATCCCCAGCACCAAAATAATAATAATAATAATAATAATAATAATAATAATAATAATAATAATAATAATTAATAATAAGAGTAGGAGAATGTGATCTCCACACACAGAATAAAATTGGACCTTTACCTTATACCATACATAACAATCGCCTCAAAATGGATTTATCACTTAAACGTAAGATGTAAAACCATAAAACTAGTAGAACAGAATGTAAGGAAAAATGATCTTGATATTGGTCTGGGCAATGACGTTTTTGGAAGCACAGGCAACAAAAGCAAAAATAGATGAATAGAATTGTACTAAACTAAAAAGTTGTGTGATCATATATACATGGTGTACGTATACATGTATATGTGAAATTTGCATACAGGAAGTAACATGTAATACATATTATGTATTACATAAATAGGTATATTTAACGTATATATTTAATGTTACACATTAGAAAAAAGCAAAAAGTACTAAAACGTAACAACAGAATTATAAGATATTTTAGACTTCCTCCTACTTTTCTGTTTTCCAAATTTCTTCTTATGACACATGACTTTTATAATTGGAAAATAAACTTAATTAAATGTTTTAGCATATTAATGCCTA
>PVJO010034545.1:0-10829 GCA_004026905.1 Hystrix cristata | reverse complement strand
AGCAGTAAAAACAAGTATGGGAAGGAACAGAAATTATTGATGGCTTAATACATTCATATGGCTGAGTGGGCACTTCTGTCCCAGGCACAGTCGTATCTGCCCTGAGCAGCCACAGGAAGCCAGAAGGCTACTCAGATTGTTCATAATTTAACAAGAACATACTGACCTTCCCACTTTCGGACAGCCGCTGAGGGACAACAAGAGTATGTCCTCTTCTAGCTTGACGTCTTGTCCTGCTTTAAGCTCCTGTTGGTACACAAAGAGCTGTTAACCTTTTGGGCAATGCTTTCTAAAACTGATGAGATTCTTCATGGTATTATTAACATAATGGATTATGATGAAATCAAATTTATTCAAGTAATTTTAAATTATCAACTTCCCTTTGATGCATACCAAATTTAATATGAAAGTTGGCCGGAGGTGCCCTTAAGGCAAAATTTATGGAGTAGCCCTTGTTTCTCCTTTAAGCACCTTCCCCTGCCACAGAAGGGCTCCCGGAGCTGGACACTGGGGTGCACACATGCAATCCCAGCACTGTGTGAGGGCTGAGGCAGGAGAATGACTAATTTGAGCCCAGCCCAGGCAATTTCACAATTTAGTGAGCTGACCTTGTCTAAATAGATAGATAGATGATAGATAGATAGATAGATAGATAGATGGATAGATGGATGGATAGATGGATATATGGATAGATAGATAGACTGAAATGTAGTCCAGTGCAGAGGCCCTGGGCTTATTTCCTAGTAATGCGAGAAAAGGGTGCACTTGCCCTCTCTGTGCTTTCTGGGTTTCTCAGACCTCTCCTGACTCTAGCATCCTGGGTGAAATGAGATTTGTGAGGCACAGATGTAACATGGTGGTGTCACATGTCCCCCCAAAAGCACTGATTTGGACAAAAGAGAGAAGATGGATGTCAGGGCTGACCCCGAATTTCTTTGTGGTCACCTTAATGATTATTAACTCCTTTCCAATCCAGCCACTTAGTCACATGGTCACACCTTAGATCTTGTCGTTGCTGGGAAGTATTCCAAATGAAGTCTCAATTTCAGATGGCTTGCTTTCTGTGACCTTCTGTCCTTGTAGTTTACATGCTCGGGTAACCCGTGGGTGCAATCATTTGATGTTATCTGGCCAGTCAATCCATCAATTTCCCCTTCACTTTCTTCGCTCTTTATTACCTTCTCATCCAGGCAGAATCTATAGTTCAACACAACCGGTCCTTTGTAAATACCGCCAACTTTCCCTCTTCTTCTCTGGCCATAACATTTACCTGACAAAACCCCAGCCTTGGGGTTGAGCCCTGCCATCTCCATTCTGGGCCTCCATTTGAGAACTTTAATGTTACTGGACAAAGTCACCTGAGTGAATGAACTGTGTTCACTGTGAATTCAAGATCTGAGGCCTCACATTGGCATTACACCTACTTCACTGCCTTCCTAGTATTATTTTCTTCTTACTCTTTAAAGGTCCCATGGCCTTTCTTCCACTATCAGTCATGGTTAACACTTCAGACTCACAGCCCCTTCTCTTCGCCTCTCATCAAAACCAGCACTTGCACCTCTCTTCACCTCCTGCCTGGGGCCAGCCAGTCCTTGCCCTTGTCTCTGGTTCTTTTCTACATCACTGTCAATTTCTCCCATTATCTTCAGTATCTCAGGAAGAACTGTGTTAGCAGCATGAAAATAATAACATCGTAAACATTCCCTCTTAACATCATTATAATGGTTCATTTAGATCTAATAGGATCATTTTTTGTATCGATGTTTTTCCTCCAGAAAACTCGTACAGACCACTTTCTGAAAATTAATCTACCCCTTAGACTATAGCGCCCACTTTTCTATCAAGGCAAAGTGTCTCATAATCTAGTCCTATCTGTAGCCATGCAGCATTGCAGCTACTCGGGTTGGGTGCATCTCCTTGACATTTCACGACTTATCTTTACTCATGTCTTACTTCACCCAAACACTCTTTATTTCCTCTTGGCTATCCAGTGACAGACAGGAGTGCCGTTTAGGACATGTCTGACTCCTAAGCCCCCAAATGCGTCCATTTTATAGAATTAGTAGCTGCCACCACACCTGTCCTGAATCTCTTTCTCTTATAAAGTAACAAATCTTGTTTCTTTCAGAAAAATAATAAAATGGGTAATATTTTGGCATGCCTAATCAAGAGAGAAAAGATAAGTTCTTAGGTAGACTGTGGTAGGAATAAGAAGCATAATTAAACCAGAGATCTAGACAACATTAGGATTATATAATTAATCTTTTATTTAGTTGATACCTATTAATCACCTGTGTTAGTCTAATAGTTCGTAGCTTAAGTATTAACACTTAGACAAATTGTTAGTTTCCAAAAAACACGAAATTGACTCAAGAAATAGAAAATCCGAATAGATAAGTAAAAATTAAGAGATTGAAACTCTAGTCAAAGATCTGTCTCTTTAAAAGTCATCAGACATAGAAATTTTTAAGGGCAACATCTACCAAATTTTATGGAATAGATACCTCGTCTGTTATATAAACTACTCCAAAGAACCTAATAAGCTTTGAAACAGTTCTGTGAAGCCAGGGTGATTCTCGTACAAAAAATAAATAAGGATTGCATGCACAGACAATAAACCACAGGCAAAAATCACCGACAACTCAATATTCAGAATTCTAATATAAAAGCTAACAAATTAAATGAGACATCCTTTAAGAATAGTTTAAATTGTTAAAAAATAGATTATAGTAGATAAAGTTTCCAGCAGAATAGAAGTTTCAGTATTGGTTATTCACTAGGCAGTTAATAATATAAAGAAGAAAAGCATATATTATCTAAATAGGTGAAAAAATATTTCCAACTACATGTCGAAAAACATGGAAGGAAAATTTTCACTTTATAAAGAGTATCTCTTAGAAATCTGTAACTAAAGTTATATGTAACAGTGAAGCATTGACAGCTTTCAAGTTACCTGTGGAAACAACATGAGGATGCAGATAATCACTGTTTGAACTGGAGCTTCTGGCCTATGCAATAACAAACAAAAATGAGTCAGACATGTAAATATTTGAAAGGAAGAGAAGGAAACAAGTATGGCATTGCTTTTGCAGACCATATGGTTATTTTCCTAGAAGATCCAAGGCAATAAAATGATATATTCCTAGAATTTCTTGCTGCTAGAATAATGGGATAGAAGATTAGAATGAAAAGAGCAATAGGTTTTCCATATATGACCATAGCCAATTAGATATGCAGTTCCCCATAGAAACAAAAAATATGAAATGGCTATGAATAAGCCTTAAAGTATTTGTGCCATACTGAAGCAACGATAATGAAAACAATACAAAAGCTTCTGGAAGGGATAAAAGAAGGCCTAAAGAAATGATGAGAAATGCTGTGTTTTTGAATTGGAAAGAGCACTATTTTGGAAATGGTAGTTCTCCTAGAATGTACTTGTACATTCAGTATATTCCAGCCAAAACTTACCAGGTTGACTATAACAATCATTCGGCCTTATTCTAACGGGTAGATTAAAGGTAGTATTTTCATGCCACTTTTCTTGGAAATTATTCCAGAGTAATGAAAATGAAAACAAAACAAAACAAGAAAATTAATTTAATAGCTGCTAAATGATGCAAATATTCTAAGATTAATAAAATGAGTGAAAAGTCAGAAGACAGCATAAATGGCCTAAAAAATTTGTTTACAGAAGTAATAGCAGAAAACTTCCCAAATGTTGGGAAGAATTTTACATACAGATAAGTGAGGCATATAGAAACTCAAATAGTCATGATCAAAAAAGAACCTCTCCACAACACATCACAGTCAAAATCTCAGAGTCCAGCATGAAGACAAAGTTTTAATTGCTTTTAGAGAAAAGCAATGACTCACTTATCAAGGTAAATCCATTAGAATTACAGAAGACCTCTCCACACAAACCTTAAAGGCGAGAAGAGATTTGAGTGAAGTGTTTCAAGCCTAAACTTCCAATCCAGACTACTACATCCTGTAAAATTATCTTTCAAAATTGATGGAGAAATATGAGCTTTCCACAACAAAGAGCATGTTTAAAAATTTGTGACTACCAAAACCAGCACTCCAAAAAATTCTCCATGATATAGAAAGAGAATCACGGCAAGAATGCCAATAAGTCCACTAGAATAAATATATCAGGCAAAGTTAGCAGTAAGCAAGGGAAAAAAGGGAATGAGCAACAGAAAAATAATGCAATGACAAGAATAAGTCAATATTTTCAGTAATGACCCTTAGTAGGAATGGTCTCAATCCCCCAGTTAAAAGACATTAATTAGCAGAATGGATCAAGAAACAAAATTCTACAACATACCATATACAAGAAAGATATTTAATCCAAAAAAATCATAGACTAAAAATCAAGAGATGGAAAACAGTACTCCATGTAGCAAGAACTTGAAAGCCAGCAGGATTAACTGCTTATTTTCAGACAAAGTGGACTTCAATCCTAAACTAATCAGAAGAGGCAAAGAAGAGCACTATGTATTGGCTAAGGGAACAATTCTTGGGAAGAAACAACAAATATAAACATATATGCACCAAATATTGGCACATCCAACTTGATAAAAAATTACTGGACATAAAATCATATAAATATCAACACAGTTATAATGGAAGATGTCAATAACCCACTTTCACAAATAGATGAACTACAAAAAAACCTCAACAGAGAAATATCAGAATTAAACCAAACCTTTAAACAAATGGATTTAATAAATGATAAGTCTGACCCCATCTGCCTTCAGCTGTGTAAGTTTCTGAAATGGCTGTTCTCAGCTGCCTGAGCCCAGAGAACAATCACAACTCCACTCCCACATCCTGTTGCCACCACACTTGTTCTGCTAGGACACAGCACACCCATGGCACCTGCTCCATTAGGTCACAGTGCACCTGACAGTTTTCAGAACAAAGCACTAGCCATTACTATGATAATTTAGCCATTGCTACTCAGCAATTCTCACTTCACTGATCTCTCGCTCTCCTCACCCACCTATGCCTGACCGTTAAAACACAGCTCAACAGACCTGAGTTAGGCTCTCTTTTACAATTACTTCAGGAGGTCTCAAATGGAACTCCAAACTCAGGCTGCTGTGTTTTTCTGGGTCAAGTCATTACAGTTCACATAACAATAGAAATCTATAGGATGTTCCACCAAACAATAGTATACACATTCTTCTCAGCGGGACATGGAACTTTCTCCAAAATGACTACATATTAGCTACTAAAGAATGCTTAAATAAATAAAGAATTGAAATTATTCCATGCATATTATCAAGTCATAGCCTAATGAAACTAGAGCCAAATGGCAAAAGAAACCACAGAAAGTATGCAAGCATATGGAAATTATCATTACGCTCTTGAATAATCAGTAGGTTACTGAAGAAATCAAGGAAGAAATTAGTACCTAGAATTAAACGATAATGCCAGTATAGCGTACCATAATTTATGGGGTACAATGAAAGCAGTTTTAAAAGGTAAATCTAAAACTGTGAATGCCCACATCAGAAAAATAGAGCAAGCCAAAACAAATAAGCTAATGATGCATCTCAAGTTCAAGCAAGGAAATTATGAAGATCAGAGAAAAAAATTAATTAAATCAAGGCTAAAAAATCAATACAAAAATCAACATATCGAAGAACTGGTTCTTTGAAAGAGTAAGCAAAATATGCAAACCCTTAGCTAACCTTAGCAAAAAAGGAAAGAAAAGACCAAAATCAATGCAATTAGTAATGAAAAAGGCAAAATCACAATGGACACTGCTGAAATTCAGATGATTATTAGTAACTACCTGCATGCCAATAAATTGGGGAATTCAAAAGAAATGAGTAAATTTCTGGATATATATGAATTACCTCAGCTGAGCCAAGAAGATAAAAAAATCTGAATAAGCATTACCCTGATTCCAAAACCAGAAAAGGATCCACTCAAAAAAAGACAACTGCAGGCCAATCTCTTTGACGTTCATTGATGGAAAAATCTTCAGCAAGATACTAGCAAACAGAATGCAACAAATCATAAAGAAGATCATACATTATGACCAAGAAAGCTTCATCCCTGTGATGCAAGGATGGTTCAACACATGCAAATTAATAAATATAATACACCTTGTAGACAGAAGGAAGGACAAAAATCACATGGCCATCTCAATAGACTCAGAAAAACTTTGGACAAAATCTAGCATCCATTCATGATAAAAATCCTGAATAAAATAGTTATAGAAAGACCTTACCTCAATTTGTTAAAAGCCATTTATGAAAAACTTAGTGCCAATGTCATATTAAATGGGAAAAAGCTGAAAGCTTTCCCTCTAAAATCAGAAACAAGACAGGGATGTACACTGTCACCACTCCTGTTCAGTATAGTTCTTGAAACGTTAGTCAGAGGAATCAGATAAGAGAAAGAAATGAAAGGAATATGCAGTGGTACCATGGTTCACGGATGCTTTTGTTTGTGAAAAATTTGGTTTACAAACAAAAATGTTTGACAAAATGTTGTTTTTGTTTGCACACTCTACATTGTGTGGTAAACATGACCAAGGCCATCTTTCCTGCACAAACACAAACATGGCCGTCTTTTCCAAAATTGTGGAACAAATTAAGTTCATGAACTGAGATATATATATATAAAATAATTATTTGCAGATGTTGTCATCTTCTACATAGAAGACTCAAAAGATTCCTAGAATTAGTAAGCAAATTCAATAGTGTAGCAGGATAAAAAAAAAATCAGCACACAAAAATCGATGGCATTCCTCTTTACCAAGAGTGAACTCACTGGGAAAGACATTAGGAAGACAATATCATTCACAATAGCATCAAGAAAAATTAAATATTTAGGAATTAACCTAACCAAGAAAATGAAAGACCTCTACACTGAAAACTACAGAACTCTGAAAAAGGAGATTAAAAAGGTCATCAGAAGATAGAAAGATATTTTTGGTTCCTGGAGAGGCAGAACCAAAATAGTTAAAATGGTCATACTTCAAAACCAATATATAGATTTAGCAGAATTACCACAGTACCTCGGTTCACGAACACTTCTGTTCACTGATAATTCAGTTTGCAAACAGACGTGTTCAGCAACATTTTGCTTCAGTTCTCGAATTCTACATCAGATGATGAACATGACTGTGACCATCTTCCTGAGAATTGTGGAATGAATTAATTTTGTGAACTGAGGTGCCACTTACAGTCAAATTCCAATAGCATTCTTCACAAAACTGGAGAAAACAATTCTAAAATTCATATGGAACAGTAAGAGACCCAGAGTATTAGAAGGAATCCTGGACAACAACAGCAAAGTGGAGGTATCACAATCCTGGATTTGAAATTATATTACAAAGCTATAGTAATAGAAACAGCATGGTACTAGCACAAAAATATACATGTGGGTCAGTGTACTAGAATAGAGGATGTAGAAACAGCCCCAAGCAATTCAGCTATTTAATCTTCGATAAAGGGCCCAAAAACATACACTGCAAAAAGGATAGCCTCTTTAATAAATGGTGCTGGGAAAACTGGCTATCCACATGCACAAGGCTGAATCTAGACCAGTATCTCTTACCATGTACTTAACTAAAATCAAAATGGACCAAAGATCTAATGTTAAAATAGAAACACTTAATCTACTGGAAGACAAAATAGTTAAAACTTGAAGTCATAAATGTAGGTAAAGACTTTCTGAACATAATCCCAGTTGCACAGGAAATAGTAGCAAGAATCAACAAATGGGGTTATATCAGATTAAAAGGCTTCTTCACAGCAAAATAACAACCAACAGAGTAAAGAGACTACGTACAAAATGGGGCAATTTATCCAGCTATTCCTCAGAGAGAGGACTAATCTCTAGAATATATAAAAAACTCAAAATATAGGTCTCCCTCCCAAACAAAAGACCAATCAAAAAATGGGCAACAAATGAGTAGAAACTTCTCAGATGAAGTACAAATGGCCAAAAAGTGCATGGAAAAACGTTCAATGTCTCTGGCCATTACAGAAATGCAAATTTAAAAACTCTGAGATTCTCTTACCCCAGAAAGGATATCATTAGAAATAAAATAATAACAAATGCTGATGAATCTGTGGAACAAAGGATCCCTTGTACATTGTTGGTGGAAATGTAAACTAGTACAACCACTATGGAAATCCTTATGGAGATTCTTCAAAAAACTAATAATAGAAATTATACTTGAGCCAGTTATTCCTCTTCTAGATATCTTCCTGAAAGAGTTAAACATACCATATTACAGTGGTACACTCGTATCCATGTTTATAGCAGCACAATTTGTAACAGCTACATCTTGGAAGCAGCCTATATGTCCACTAGCAGATGGATGGATAAAGAAAACATGGTATTCTTTTATCAAAAAGAAAAACCTGAGTCATATGCAGGAAAATGGATACACTCTGAGACCATAATGTTAAATGAAGTAAATCATACACACAAGCTTAAATATCATATGGTATCTCTTACCTGAGAAATGCAAAAGATAAATACAGAGCAATATAAAAGATAATAATAAGAAATAGGGAGATAGAGCCATTGCAAAAAGGAAGAGGACCAAGAGGTGGAGGGAGGCTGGAGGGAGGGAATGGGAAGCAAACGGAAAAAGAACTACGGTGTATTGTATACATGTGCCAGCTCCCTGCAAAGAATGTAATCATTGTGTACTGCTAACATCTACCAATAAAAATAAAAATTAGAAAAAAAAGAAAGGATTGAACAACTATGCAAAGACACATGCAATAATTTACCAGGAAAGCAAGTCAAACCTCTACAGTGCAAAATCAGTTGGATAAATTCTACTACATGAAGACTGTGGGACTAAATTGTTTAGCCAACAGAGACACAAAGCAGTATTCATTGATGTGGAAAGGAGTCTGTAATATGGGAAGTACGAAAGTAATCTTACAAAAGCACAGAGTATATGACGCAATTTTTTGGAGATCACTTTTGTGTTTATGCATAAAAATCTGGGTAAAATACATGCATACCAAAATTTTAGGTTACCTCTGGAAAATATAAAAACAACAATAGTAAAGCAGAATAACAGAAACATTGCTTTCAGTGAAACTGGGAGACACATCTGTAATTCTGAATCATAGTCTAGGTCCTAGACTCTAGGAGAAATAGCCAACTCATCAGGATACAAGCAAGTGTGCAGGAAGTTGCTGAGAGGACACTTGTGAATGCAGAATTCGGAATTCAAGTGAAACTGGTAAAGCAAAACCAACAAACCTAGTAATGCCAGAATGGATCCACTGGGTTCCCCGTTTTGCCTGAGAAAAGGCGGGTGGAGGCCGAACAAGGAACCACTCGGGCCAGCCACAGCCTCGTTTGGCTTTGTGCCAGGTTGGCAGGCTAGAGGAGAGAGGCTACCTTGTGAACAGATGCTGATTTATATTTGTATTTGTATTGTCTGATCAAGAAATAAAGAGAGGGGCTGGGGATTTAGCTCAGTGATTAGAGTGCTTGCCTTGCAAGCACAAGGCCCTGAGTTCGATCTTCGGCACCACAGAAAAAAAAAAAAAAGAAAAACGAAAAAAGAAATAAAGAGAGAATGCAATGATAGCATTAGGAATGAAAAGGGAGAAATCATACAGACCCTAAAACAGATACTATGAACAGATTCTTGCCAATAAATTTGATCATTTAGGTAAGACAGAAAAATTGGGACAGCAAAATTTACCTAAAACTACTACAAAGATGTGAAATCTGCACAGTTCTGTATCTGTTAAAGAGATTGAATATGTAACTAAAACCTTTCCAAAAATAAAACCCTTTCTCTTCATGAAAACCTCATAAAGGAGAATAAAATGAGGGGCCAATTCTCCCCTTCACCAAAGAATGGAAAACACTAAATTTAATACAAACTGTTCTAGAGAAGAGAGAATAATGGAAAATGTTACGAATATTTGTAATGCTTATACATCTTGACCCAAAAATCTGCAAAAAAATTTCAAAAAAAAAAGAAAAAAGAAACAAAAATGATGTCTTTCTTGAGCACAGACGCCCTAAAATCCTAAACAAATTGAATCTAGTGATACTTACAAGGCTAATAGATTGCAACCAAATGTAGTTTAGAGAATATGAAACTTGGACTAACATTCAAAATAAGGAGAACGATGGTCAGCTGAAGCTGGGAAGCAGGATGCACAAGGAAAGGAGACTCACCATCATAGTTATGTACTTCTCCCTAAATTCACTGATAAATTTGCTGCAATCCCTGCTGCAGTATTGCATATCTATATAATGAAATACAGTGCAGTAGTTAAACACAAATGAAGGAAGATTCTGTTTATGTGGCATTTCAAGGACACCTTTTAAAGTGAAAATGAGCATTGAAGAATAATATACATAGTATAATTCTACCATGTCAAAAAAATTTCATTTATATACATATGAGTTGGGTGGAGTTGTTACCTTGAGTTTATCAATGTACCATTAAGGAAATTGAGGCACAGAAAGGGAGAGATGGTCATCTGGAAGACTCTCTGCAAAAGAATAAATCAAGCAGAACGGCCCCACTAAGGTTTTGAGGTAGAAGTATGTTATACTGATTTGAGGAAAAGTGAGGGGGTGAGTGTGGCTGGAAGAAGGTGAGTTCTTGAGGGTTGAGTAAGATATCAAAGAAGTGATTAGATCCTAGAGAGGACTTTGGATTTTATTTTGAGAGAAAAGAGAGCCCTTGGAAGGTTTTGAGGACAAAAGTGACATGATTTCCATATTAAAGTAATTTGCTACTGTGCTGAAAATAATAGAGGAGAAAGGATGGAGGTGGGAATCCCAGGTAGGAGGTCGCTGTAGTAGTTCTC
>PVJO010034544.1:0-10838 GCA_004026905.1 Hystrix cristata | reverse complement strand
CACAGTTTTGGAACACTACTATGCAAACAATAGGCATTCCAGGTTGGGGTTGAGGAAAAGGGGATAGATAAGTAGTAATTATATAATCAAAAACACTAGAATGTTTTCCTATATTGATGGAAATATTTAGCATGCAGGTATAAAACATGCACTATTTTATTTGAAGAATGCAGATATCAGAAGTATAATGAAAATTTCTCCATTTCTAAAGTTAGTATATCATTAAAATTAATAAGTGATAAAGATAATTTGAAAAAAGAAAAAAAATTATTTGAATTTTTGTTCATCAATCTTATAAAATATATCCCAAATAGATTCTTAATATTAACCCAGTGATTCAGTACAAGAGAACTATATTATACACATAAATACTAATAAAACACTGATTCATGCAGCACCTACAAATCTATCAGGTGACATCATTCTTATCAGTTCCATTTAGGGGGATACTGTGTCACAGCATGGGAGTCCACTGACAGAATCTTTACTCTAATGCCAGGTGATGGGTTAGTAAGGCAGTTTGAGGCAAGAGACAAATAAGTTTTGAGCAGACTTTCTCAGGTTTTTCTTTTCAGTGTCATTCACCTAAGGAACCTCCCTCATCAACTCCTTGAAACTGAGTGTCATGGCAAATTTCCCCGGAGGGGACCAGGGATTTAGCTCAGTGACACCGTGGCTGCCTCATGCATAAGGCCCGAGATTTGATCCCTAGTCTTGAAAAAGATAGATTCGTTAGGGAGAATTGATCCTGAGGGAGCACAGATCACTGACATATCTAAAATGTTACTGTTCCCAAAGAAACAACTTCCACCAACTTGATGATAATAAAGACCACACTGAGAACGAATATCAGAAGGGAACATGAATGGTGTGATGCTTTGTTGGTAAACCTGAGATTAATTACTGTTATAATCTGGAAATACATGAACATGCTGGTACAGAAGTCTCATATATTGAAAACTTATTGAAACGCAAATAACATAAGTCTAAAGGGATCACATGTAAAAGGCTGTTTATTTCAGTATTAATTATAATTAAAAAAATCAGTTCATCAAATGGGAAGAGTAGAGCAAGCTACGGAAGTACCACTGCACAGCTCTCAATACAGATGATATTGAAAGAATTTACACTGACTGAAGTGACGTCTATAATTTTTTGATAAAAGAAAAACAGATTAAAGTGTGAGAAGAAGTTTTATCTTCAAAAGAATGAGTGTGAAGGAGATAAGTAGGAATTGGTTATTACTGCCAGTTATTGGCTACTGTTTACATTTTAACTTTAAATATATTTTGCAGATTTATGATGGAAAAGATAAAACGACACATCTCTTAGGTGCTTTTACTGGCGCATCTATGCGAGGACTCACACTTACCAGTACTTCAAATCAGCTCTGGTTAGAATTTAATTCTGATTCTGAAGGGACAGATGAAGGCTTCCAGCTTGTCTATACCAGTAAGTATTTTGGAAGAATAAAATGATCAAATGCAAAACTGAATATTTACTAAATAACTACAACATATGTAAGATGAAGTAAGATCTAATGTTTGATTATCAATTTGCTGTTTACAACTGCCTTCTCCATATATAACTTATTTAACCCTAACAACTGCACAGATTAAAGCTGTTCTAGCTGTTACCATCCTTACAACTGAGACAACTAAGATGCAGTGAGAGTAAATGATTTGTGAACTCTGGGTTTATTTGTTTCTGCATATCTTAAACAGCAAGATTCTCCCTGTCCAATATTTAAGAAAAGCATTTAAGCCTCTTAACAAATATTGGAGTTCTCGTCTAGTTGCAAACTGCAGACAATGCCTATGCACTGACTATTCTCGGTCAGTCATTATTGATAATTGGATGGTATCAGATGATTTCAAACTAAAAATTACCTAAAACTAAACTAAAAATTACCTAAAACTAAACTAAAAGATACCTGAAATTTTTAGTTTCCCATACATTTATGTTGAATTTCCTTCTTAAT
The DNA here is from genome assembly GCA_004026905.1 of Hystrix cristata. NCBI lineage: Eukaryota > Metazoa > Chordata > Mammalia > Rodentia > Hystricidae > Hystrix > Hystrix cristata. Next base: position 8,857 of record PVJO010034544.1, on the reverse strand, counting down.
AAATTTATGCAGACTTATAGCAATGTCAGCTTTTCTGATGAATAGTAAAATTTCGATCACTAGTAATTATAGATTAGTGGCTAGGTTGATTGTTACATGTATTGAATGAATGAACTTTACCAGTGTCATAATATAAGGAATAAATTAATTATATCAATGAACAAGCAAATCTATCCAAAACTATATATTTTTTTGGATTTCTATGTAACACACTAGTAAGAAAATAAACTACTTATAAAACAAAAGGTTACCTTTTTGTTTAATAAATTTACAATCTGTCAGATCAAATTGGTGGTTGGAATTTCAGAATACTCATTTAATATGGCAAAATTAGTCACACAGCAATATTCAGAAGTCTTTACTGTTAAATATTTGTAAAAATCTGATCCCTTATACAATTTCTCAAAAAGTTAGATGAGTGGAAATACTAATAGGGGAATTAAACATACTAGTTCATCAAAGATTATAATATGAGGTCTTAAAAGGAATTTGAGTGAAATGATCGCATGTGAAAATATTTTATCTCATTAGTATGAGAAATAGGAGATAGAATAATTAATGACACATTATATTAATATATTTGGATCCATAATGCTGAGAGATTACTTTTGCCACCAGTTTATTTCAAGGCTTTTTTCAACCTGTGTTAGAATCATTACATCATTGGCTTAAACAAAACTTCAGTGAACAAAATGAGTACTACATATATATTTTGACATCCTCAAAACTGGCATACAAAATCATTTCTCAAGAACCCCTCCCAAAAAAGAATGTGCAAGCAAACTGCATCTGCAGGTATTATTGTATGATGGACTAAAAGCAGTGTTACTGAGTACAATACTGAGTATTCAAATATAATTTCTGTGATCTGCTACAGAGGCAATTGTTTTTTGAAAATGTTTTCCTCTTCTCCTTTCTCTGTTTTTTAGCAGGATTGCTAATTTAATGTTATATTGCCGATAACAACACAATGTTTTCCTAATGGTCTTTGTTCTGCTGTATTTTGCATTTCTTACTGTCTAAAATGTTCATAGGTTTCATAGAGGAATCATAGATTTCCTTTTCTGGTACATAAAATCTGTGTAATGAGATTATAGTTGCAAACATACTAAGAATTGTTCGACATACCTACATTTAAAATTGTGTAAGTTGACTCAGGTGTTTGGAATAAGTAAAATCATTGACATCCATAGTGTGAGCCATGTCAAAAAAGAAAAAAAAATTATAAGAAAATATTTGCATTTACTTCTCTTAATGACTCTAGTTGTTCATTGCAGAATGTGTGTTGTTATAAAAATTTTAAACTATTGAATTGGGGAGAGGTTATAAAAGCAATTATTTTTGAGAAGAACAAATATATATCTGTAAATCATTTTCAGTCTTAAAACTGAAATTAAAATGCTTCAGTCTCCAGTTCGGAACTGAAGGATTCAGAGAGTACTTTTCAGGGTGTCTCTGGGTGTCACGAGTTCAGTGAATGCTTCTCGTTTTCCAAATAAACAATTGTGTTACGAGTCTTTCTATGGAAGAGGGTCCTAATAGTAGTAACATATTTGTTGTTGATTGTATTTGTTGTTAAGTATTACTTCTGATGTTTACATTGGCAACTCTTCTGCATATCTGAAGTTATCTAAGGAGTGAAACACAGATTTTCTAATTTTGAAAGAAGTGTGTTCCCAATCTGAAAATATGTATTTTTTATATTCCAGCCAAAGCACCTGTGTACAGGTGGCTTTCTCTTTATGTCATACCTTATTCACCTTGGGCATCAAATGCACTGCTGAACTCTGAGATCCATCTCAGATATTTCCGTACTAACTCTTTCAGCTAGCATTAGCTACATTTTGATATTTCTTTTCGGTGATTGTCTATATATACAACTAATATAACAGTTATGGCATTGCTTTGTGTTTATACTTTTTCCAAATATATCGTGCATAGTTCTTAGGGACTTTTTTCCTAGAGTTCATCTTTTTATGTACTCCTGGTAAATTAAAATGTAGTGCGAATGCAGATTATATAAAATCCTTTTGTAGTATCAGAAGGAAGTTCTACTGACCCGCATTTTAAATATTCAAAAATGTTTAGAAGCAGTAATTGACCAATTTCTGAATAAAAGATAGTATGTATAAGGTGTTCAAATATAGGGGGAAAAAAAGGAAAAGACCATGTTTTGTATTCAGTTCCTTGTGTATAGGCATGTGCAAGGCAAACTCTAACCTGTCCCCTCCATTGTATGTCCCCCTTACAAAATGTCCAACGTTATTTCTTTTTTGTTTTATTTTTTTTTAATTTATTTTTAAGGAAGAACATGTATTGGTACATTGTACATAAAACAATCACATTCATCACATTTATTTTGTACCTGTACATGATGTATCTTGGTTTTCCCCCCTCTTCCCCACCCCTCCCTTCTGTTCCCTCCTTCCCTGTTTACAGCAGGTTTATTCGTACTTTTCCATGATTTCCCTTTCCCTTTTCTTTCCTTTTCTCCCTTCCTGCTTTTCCCCCTTCTCTCTTTCTAGTTCTCCCCTCCTTTGTATATTATCTTCCTTAAATAGGGGCTGGGGATTTAGCTCAGTGGTCAGAGTGTCTGCCTCACAAACACAAGGCCCTGAGTTCAATCCCCAGCACCAAAAAAAAAAACAAAAAAAACAAAAAAAAACTCACTGTGGAAATCAATATGGAGATTCCTCAAAAAACTACAACTAGAGGTTCCATTTGATACAGCTATTCTCCTACTGGGGATCTTCCCAGAAGAATTAAAATCGTCGTACCACAGGGATATATGCACAACCATGTTTATAGCAACACAGTTTGTAATAGCTAAGTCTTGTAAACAACCTAAATGCCCAACAACCAATGAGTGGCTAAAGAAAATATGGTTTTTCTACACAATGGAGTACTACACCATCATAAAAAAGGATAAACTAGAGTCATTTGTATGTAAATGGATGCTCCTTGAGAATATACTGTTAAATGAAATAAATCAGACACTCATGAGTACACATTGAATTGTTTCTCTGATATGAGAAACCATAACTGTAAATTAGTTCAACATTGTTTTTGAAACATCTGAAAGAATCCTAAGAAATGCAGAGGAGCCTCCAGTATTCATGCTGAGAGAGTCAAAACAGGAGAAGGACAATTAGCGAGAGATGATCAGGTAAGGTTTTATGAAGATGTAGTAATAAACAGGGAATTTGTGGTTCATAGAAACGTTGAGGAAAATTCCAGGCAAATCAGATGAGGAAACACACAGAGACTAGGAAGAACATAAGCAATTTCAAGGTAAATAGATCTATTTATATTATTCCCACATGGCTAGATTATTCTCGTGATTCTAGTTTTAGATCCAAAAGGTCCTTTTTGAACACATTGTTAACAGTCACTCTTTATTCTATTATCAGTTTTGTTAATTTAGTAACATGGACTATTGTCTGATTATTTTCAGTTTTAGATAAATCGAATTGCATTTGATGGAGATAAAAATGAATAAATAAGTTACTGCAGGCCTTTAAGGTGCATTTTATTTCAGCTGTCTTATTGGCCCATTCCTTATATACTTAATAACGCCAGTAAATGGATGCAAGGAAGCAGTGGCCAAAATCTTATTTTTTACTGCAAGTAATGGGAAATCTAACCATGGATTAAACAACCAAGATTTATTTTGTTTATTTAAGAAATGAAGAGAAAGAATGTGCTTAAGTCATGATTCAGTTGCTCAACAAAATCGTAGAGGATCTTCATATATGTACGACCAGGGCCCTTTCCCATGTTCTTGTTTGTTGTGACATGGTGACTGGTGGCTGCTGCAACTCTTGGTTTGTTGAAGGTAAAGAGGACAGAGGACCGAGTAGAGCCAACCACATGTGCCCTACTATCAATAGTGCAGAGTCTTCCCATTAAGCTCCTTCAGCCCTCCCCTTATCTCTTTTCATCCAAAACTGGACCATATAGTTATGCCTGAATTTTTCAGTAAAACAAGTTATTAAATTAAGTGTTTGGAAGACTAAGTAATTGGCATAGCCTTAAACTACCATAATATTGTTAAATTATAAGTGAGAGAAAAGTCAGGATTTTGCTAGTGAGGCAAAAGAGGAGATACCAAGAAAATAACTTACATACAATGTTTACTCTAATATGCAGCTGTCAAAGGTATTCCAAAAATATTATATTCAAATATACTGAACTAATAGTTCTGTGATTAATGGTATCATGGAAACCCAGAGACTCCTAGAAAGGAAATAATCTTACTTTTAGCTGTACTATATTAAGACAGTAAGTTTTTCTCATCTTCTACCATTAATTAAATATATATTATATATATATATATATAATATATATATATATATATCTTTACTTTTCACTACACTTAAGGGGAAAAAACTGCCTTATTTTTACAAAGCAAACTGAATCACTGTAGGCATCATCATTCGAGCTTTTAAGAAACATTTCAGGGCTGAGGATTTAGCTCAGTGGTTAAAGTGCTTGCCTTGCAAGTACAAGGACCCGAGTTCGATCCCCAGCACCAAAAAAAAAAAAGAAAAGAAACATTTCACTGGTCCTTTTGGAAGATATTCCTATTTTCCCAAACACCAGCAAGTTCTCCCTCATCTCTAGTTTGATTAGACAAAGTGCTGGCAGCTACGCAGTTTGACTAAAAACCTGTGAGTGAAACCAGGTCAGACCATGGCAACACTAGGGATTGCTGCTGTACTTCCATCCCTCTGACATCACAGACTCCAACTCCTTCGTTGCATCAGGCCACTGTTCCTCATTTATCTGAAAACAATGGCTGCCAGTTATGCTTCAGAAATATGAAACTCCCCCTAAATAAAGATTGAGGAGAGGAATATCTTCAGATGTTTTATACAATCCAAAGTAGTTGCTGATATTCCCAGGAGGAGGAATATCATAGCATAGCTGAGTTTCCTACAGTGTGTGGGACAGTGGGGTGAACCCACGCCACCTGTGCCACAGCAGGCTGTTAGTGTCATTGAAGCCTCTGAAAGATTCGCCTTTGCTAGTAGAGTGGCCAGGGTGAGAGAATACTGCCTTTTCTTTCTCAAGCTGAGAGAAAGGACTAGAAATTAGCACCATAAGACAATACTCTCCCTCAACCCTGACTCTTTTCTGGGTGTCCCTGTAATAGAACACAAATTCAAGTAGGATGCTCTGAGCAGACTCTTGGTCTCTCAGCACCCAGTTTAAGGACCCATTCCTGAACCTGGTACACTTACGCCTCTCCAAAGGCAAGCTGTACAAACATTTCTGTTGGTTACTGATCCTATCTTCTCTACTACATTTACTTACAATTGAAGCTGGTCATCTGGTCATACATTTAAATTTATCTTTTCCAAGTGCAGTGTTATGTGTTCAGAGGGTAAAGAGGAAGTAAGATACAGTTCCTGCCCATGAAGAAGCAACTTTTTCAGCATGGGATGTAGCTCAGTGGTAGAGAGCTGCCCAGCATGTACAAGACCCTGGGCTCAATCTCCAGCACCACACACAAAAAAGAAACTAGCTTTTTATGGGAAAAATCGAAAAGAAACGTGAACAAAAGAGAGCTACTTTTAGAAATTTATAACAGAAATATGGGCTAAACAGAATGAGGATAGTATTACTGCACTGAATTAGAGACTCCATCTCAGCGATGGCACCACAGTTGATACCTGGATGAAAACAAAGAACAGTCGCACACCAATCTAAGGGAGAGATGTTTCTGCGTAGAAAGATTACCAAGTGTGAAGGCCTAAAAGCAGCAGGAGGTTGAGTTGTGTGGATATAGAGCTGACTGAGCAAGTAGAAGGGAAAAATGAGAAAGCTGGAATTCAGGCAGGTGTGGACTATGGGAAGGGGCTTGAATTTTATTTAAAAGGCACACAGAGACATTCAACATTATCATAATGTTAAACATGAGAGTAAAAAATGCTGATAACCAGCATTTATCTACTAACTACTAGCTATGAGGTATAAAGGGGTAATATCGTCATCTCCAGTGAAAGGAAGAGGCAAAAAAAAAAAAAAAAAGCGAGGGGGGTGACCTTATTTGCCCAAGGTCACATGGTTAATAAGCATAGACAAGAAAATTGAACCGCTGAGGTACACTGCCTCTGGAGTTCATATAACCCCTAGTCCATACTATCTTCCAACCCAAGATTCGGATCTCATGTGTAAAATTCAATGGATTTTACCTTTTTTAAATTGTCCATAAAATGTAAAACATGTTTTTAAATGCTGAAACATGTGCCATGTTATGCTTGAGAATCTGAATGCTTTCTTATTGGCCCAATTTATTATTAAAGGATGACTTAATATTAGTATCTTTCCAAAAAAATTAGTGTCGTTCACTAAACTCTATTTCTTGAATGTATGTTCATTACAGATTCTTTAGCTCTATTTATTTGAATAGAATCAGTAGAAAGGAATGGATACTTTGGGCAACACTCCATTATGGAGCTAAATGATACCGTTTTCACTGATTATATCATCGTCTTCTTAAAAGCTGACCTGCTGAATACCCTTGATACCGCCCATTAGGGAGGACTCCTGGGCTCAGATGTTTTCTTATTTCCTCTGCACATTCAATTTACTAAAAACCTCACTGAAAAAATGTCTGTTATCCCAAGAGAAAGCATCAAATATATTTGGACCCTACTAGCCTTACAGTTTTGTTGCTTGAGACGATTCAATAATAATCTACAGAGATTTCAAACTTATATTCACATTAAAGATGGGCATTAGCTAATTTGCTATGCCTCTTCTTCTGTACTAGCCTCGCAAATATACAGCAAATTACGCTATTTAAACTCTTTAATTTAGTTACCAGCATGTTGTTGGCAGTGATAACCATGAAAAAAATCAAATGACCTGTTAACTTTAGTTTTATTCTTAGTATAAAATTTATTTAATGCAAAGGCAAATAGAAAATAAGTAAATTACAAGGGAGCACAAAGCTACCTCATGTAGTTCCATGGCTTGTGAACTACTTGGGTATGTTTGTCATTGTCTTTTTACTTTAAATCTTGAAATTAACCAGGAAATAAAGGAAGTATTGAGGAATGGTGTATTGTACAGCACAAGGTATTCTAAGAAAAATAATAAAGACATATAACTTAGTTATCTGTCATTTTTATGAAAAATATTGAATATAATTACTTCATACTAGAAAAACAGAAGTACCATTATCATTCTCATAACCTTTGCAGAGCAGAAGCTTTGTAAATTTGAGTTTAAATACTTGATAATTTACACACTGCATAATGTTAATTTCTGGCAGTTGAAGACTTGCATATGAATATCAGAATTTGTAAATGCTCAGAAAACAATTATAGCCCAAAATAGCCATGTCTTTAAAGTAGAGGAAAATATTTAAAATGAGACCTACAAGCAAAAGTTGTGCCAATAGTCAGCCCTTATAAGATTTCCTAAAAGGATAGAAACTAAAAATTTAGTACATTTCCCAGACTCTCTCAATAGCAAAGATCTCTGTTTAAAGTCTGCCAATTAAAGGTCGTCCTGTGACAGATGAGAGGTGGGAACCATGAAACCCTTATTTTCCACCAGTAGCTGCAGGCAAGCGTGTGTTGCTGGCAGGTGACTCTGTGTGGCGGTAGCTTTCCTGAACTTCTGGATTTCCTGAAAGCCAGCAGTGGATTCTTCAGCTTCCACTCACTTCACACTTCCAAAATTGTCTCAGCTTTTCATTTCTTGTACCAAATTCCAGCTACTCATAGTATCTACATGACTTCTGTGTTCCTGATCAGGTCTTTGCCATTGATCACAAACCACAACCATAACAAAAACTCTACAGCAGCCCATACTATAAGTAAAGATGAGACATTTTAAATTTTTTCATGTATTCATTTATTTTTTTTTTCAGATGACCTCGCTAAAATGAGGCATTTTAGAAGGCATTAACAGAAAAAGATACACTCTCTTGAAAAGAGCTCTACAAGTCAGTAAGAAAAAAACATGGCAGGCAAGAGCAATGTAGGCAAAAGACAATTTCATAGTACAAGAAAACTCAGTGTCAGATAAGCAAAAGGAAAAAAGTGTTTAACAACAGAATTGAGAACTGCAAAGTAAACCACAGTAATATGCTGCAGCATATTCATAAAATCAGTAAAATTTAAAAGATGTACAATACCAAGTGCTGATGACAATTTACAGATACTGAAATTCACAAACTTTTGGGACTCTCAATTGGAAAGGCACGTAGGAAAGTCCCTTAGCAATATTTAGTACAATTCCATTCTTCTGTGTATCTAGAATACACCAAGGGCAGTATACATTTTAGTCATATACCAAGGGGCTAGTGGTTTGAAAATCTTAATGTTCAGTTAAAGCTGAATAAACGCCAAACACCACCCCGCATGAGATTTACTAGATACAATACAAAGCAGCATGTTTAATAATATTATTTTGTCATGTTCTATAGGTTGAAATTTAGAAAGTCTGTCAGTAACAGTTTTTGTAGTCAGAATTTTAAACATAGAACTCAGTGTATGTGTTGGTCAGCTTTTTTGACTCCCATAATTTAAAAGGAGCAGAGGTTTAATTTGGTTGGTGCTGTCAGAGATTTCAGCCCTGGTCAGCTGGCTCCAAGGCAGGGAGCTCTCAGCAGAAGAGTGTGGTGGCAGAGAGCTGCTCAGGGCACTGCAGCCTGGAAAGCGGAGAACATGGCAGGGAAGCCAGAGAGGAAGGGACAGGGGCCATATACAGTCTGTCCCCAAGGTCACTCCCCCATGACCCACCTAGGCACACCCAAAGGGTGCTTTAATACTTCCCATAGCATCTCTTAATCCAATCTGAGTGACAGTCAAAATTAATAGTTATGGAGTATCAGTAATTG
>PVJO010034543.1:0-10833 GCA_004026905.1 Hystrix cristata | reverse complement strand
TTTGTACCCTTTCATCTCACCGACAAGCGAGTAAACAGCAAAAACAGGATAGATTTTAACATTCTAGCTAGAAATGTGTAGTACTGGTCATACAGGTATTTCTCATTTTTTCTGATTGTTACCAACGACTTCAATTTTGCTTGTGCTTTTACTCTTCTTTGGAATGGCAGTCCCAAAATTGTTAAATAGAATATTAACAAATGAGGATGTGAGAGTTCTAGAAATCAACAGATCCATCTACTGGAGTACAAGTCCAACCTAAACAGAGGGAAGAAACAGAATGACAGACTGCCAGGCAGAGGAAATTAAATCATAATGCAATCCAATAGATGAGTGTCTCAGAGGTGCTTTAGAAAGCCTTCTTACAGGAAACACGTGTGAAACTGGGCAAACTTAGTGTTCACTTACCTTTTCGGAATCTGTGCCCGGACATCTCCAGTTGTACAAGTAGTATTGCAAATTGCCATCTCCTATACCAAACTTGAGTTTTTCCAGGAAGGTCTTATTTTCCATCAAATCTAGTGCATTGAATACATCAAATCCTTTCTGCCAACATAAAAGAGATTTAAAATTTAGAACATCAAAGGACTAGAGCGTCTTCTATAATATATATCTTAGTGTAACACTTAATTCCTCTGCCAGTAGATTGAATATGAACTTATAATGGAGTTTAATGTTTATGGCATGTAGTACAGGTTAGGAATTCAGTTTCTAATTTCTCATGAGTAATTATTTTCCTACATTCAATATTTATCAGCACAATGTATATAGCTGATTGAAATTTCTTTTTAAAGGAAAAATGTTTATTTGTGGCAGTAATTTAGTAAGTATACCAACTTTTAGACTAAGGAAATAGAAAAATAACAAGGTACATTTTGAATTTAATTCCTTTAATTTTAAAATTCAGAGACTAGCTGAATTAATGAATTTATTCCACATTATTTACTCAATACAGATATTTACTCATGTATTTTCCTTATGAGAGGGTCTTTTTCTATATTCCTTGGATTATCAATTTTATGTAATCCTATACAAGTGTTAAAAGTTTCTAATTTGTAGCCTGGTGTGGTTGGGAACACCTATAATCCCATAAGTCTGGGAGGATGAGGCAGGAGAATTGCAAATTGAAGCCCAGCCTAGGCCATTTAGCAAGACAGTCTTCACAAAAAACAACAAAAAAACAAACACAGTTTTACGTTTATACAAAATGTCGTTTTGCTAAGTTGCAGTAAAATCAATGATGAAAACAGGCACTACGGTTTTAGAAGAAAACTCTTAACAAAATTCTGTGGACGACGTGCCAATAGCGTAACAGACTCGCACGAATTCCACCTGCACAGCACGCAACACTGCAGGCGGCCTCGGGTGCCACGCGTCTGCGGGCGCAAGCGTGTGACGTGGCCAGCGCAGAACTAACCCCAACCCTAACCGCTCACCAGCTTGGCTATGACGAGCGCGTCGTGCATGAGGTCCAGCAGGGGCGTCTCTGTGTGGATGTTGTAGAAGGAGTAAGCGGCCTTGAGGCTCTTGTGGGCAGGGTGGTGCATGACCGTGGATGGGAGCGTGTAGAAGCTCAGGAAGTCAGTCAGTTTCCCGCTGGAGCTCTGCGGGAGGAAGGTGACGCAGGTCAGTGTCTCCCTGAACACGCTGCGGGCAGCCAGCTGGGATCTCTGCCTTGCGGCGCAACTTCCTGTCGGCACGAAAGGAGCTCGGTTTGAGCACAGTCCGTTAGGCCAGGTGAAGGCCAGGAAGAGAACGGAGGTGGAACGTTAGCCAAACTGTTGTTGGCGATGTGCATAAAGCCCAAAACTGTGCTGAAGGGACGCTCCCTAGGCTGGGCGAGGCGTCCTTGCGCTGCTCACCAGCCGGCGAAGTAGCAGACGTCCTGCGCTGCAGCGTCCAGCGCTAAGACCACAAGGCCGCCTTCTCCGACCAGAGGTGCACGCCGGAGGACCCTCCAAGGACGGCCGGCACCCTGCGGGCATTCAGTCATCTTTCGCCACATTTTCTTGGAAATGAATGATGTGAGCCTGTTACTTCCAGGGAAAACTGGCAGGATTTGTTGCCATTGTGCTTTCAGGTATAAGTCAGAGTTTTGGAAAACCTGTATCCTTCACCTTGAGCTACATTGTAGACTTGTCTATGACAACGGGGTGAGATACCTGCATGTGATTTTTTTTTATCTCATATAATGAAATGTCAGTATCTGAAAGACTTCTGTAATTCAGGGAGTCTGTGTTTTCCAGATGACCAGTGCATGTGATAAATTCGTACACTGGTAGAAGTGTCACTCAGAGGGCAGGACGCAGCTCAGTGCTTGAGCACCTGCCTGCGAGGTGTGAGGCTCTGGGTTCAATGCCCAGGACCATAAAGAAGAAAGAAAAAAACAGAGCAAGACAGATCATTGGATTTTAATAGAGTATAAAAAATTCACTGATACGATTTTGGGTAAGAGAATATAATTATCTGAAAAGGTACTTGAAATATTCATTCTTTTCCAAATCTTCAGTAGTTCATGCAAAATATTTTCTTCACATACTTTGACCCTTACAACAGAGTGAAAGCAGAAATACATAATGAAAAAAAATGAGTTGTCTTCCATTAAGAGACATTAATGAGATTTGCAAAAAAATGCAAGATGATTCACTAATTTTGTGGTTTGGGAGATAGTTCTTTTTAATATAAAATATGTACTTTAGGGAACATGTAATGGATTTACTATTGTTAAGTCATTATAAAATAACAAATGCCAGAATTTAAAATTTTGAATATGGTAAATATTTATAGATAATTCATCAGAAAGTGAAGAAGACCTGAGAAGTGCAGTCCTGGATTCACACGGGTGCATGAAGATTTGTATACAAAGATGGCTTCTCTTGGGTTGTTTTAGAAATAAAAATCTAGATTGCTTGACTGTTCTCCAGAAACATCCTGAGTCGCCCATCTGGCCTCCCTGTTACTACCCTACAGCCTTCTGTCTCTGTGCTGACGAAAGACATCCGTGCAGAACTGCTGCCATCAGAGCCCTGGGGATGCTTCCAACTGGCCCTTTTCCCTTCTCTCTTTCAAGTACTTACCAGAATAAACCTGAACTTCTCAATTCAATCTCCTCAAATGAGACATCATCTTAATAAATTCCAGATTTTGTTTAAAAAAAAAGTTTAAGCCAGGTATGGTAGTGAACTCCTGTAATCCTAACACTCTGGGAGGCTAAGTTAGGATTCCAAGTTTGAACTTGGATCGCCGGGTAGCTGAGCAATTTAGCAAGATCTTGTCTCAGAGTAAAAAACAGAGAGGGATGTGGCTCAGTGTGAAGGCCCTCAGCTTTTTTCCCCCAGCGTTGAGAGAAAAAACCCATTCATCTCCAGGAATGGAAACTAAAAAGATGTAGCTTTTCTACATCATGGAGGAAAAGGAAAGACATGGGCATTTTATTGTCTTCCTGAAAAACCATCTTCATCACACAGTGTTTCTGTACTTCTCAGTATTATTGCTTTGTCTTTACCTCCACTACAAAGGTGTCAATAATATGCTCCTGGGGGAGGAACCAGTGGGCTACTTCCTCTTCATCCATCACTGGAGCCAGATGGAACTGCTTCAGGTAACCGTTGATTAATTCTCGAACAGCTTTGGTATCTTTTGGTTCCATCGGTCTTAAGCCTGAAGTCTTTGTAACCTTGTCAGAGGGAAAATAAACCAAGAAGTTTAAACCTAAGAAGAATAAAACTACTTTGCGCTGAAAGCGTGTTCTGCAGACTCTCTGGATCAGCATTACATAGGAGCTTATTAAGCCGCAGAACCTGGGTCCTGTCCCCGACCTCCTGAATCAGACCTGCAACCTACCACACTTCCCTGGTGATCTGTGTGTCAAAGGTGGAGAAGCACTGGTTTAAAACACGTTAGACAACAAGTCCTGTCTTCTTCTCTTAGAGAAGTGTACCAATTCCAAGAAATTTATGACACTGATATGTTAAGGCATAACAATTGCATGACTTCTGGGATATCTCCTTTAAACTGCCAAATGTGACATTTTGAAATCACAGGTGAGAAACTTATTTTATTCGTCTATGAAAAGGATGTTGTGATTTTGTTCTCCTGAACAAAAATAATAGTTAATCATACTCGTCAAGATGGAAAGGCAAACATTTAATAGCCACGTATTTTCTAAAGGTGGCTGGCTGCCAGTACAAGGCCTGACTTTTGTGACATATCTTTTGATTAAAAGGTAATCAGAGTAGGCATTTTAATCACCATCCCAGAGCATTATAATTTTAAAATAAGGCCGCAGGAATAAAAAGCCTGCAGGTCAGGACAGGTCTCCGTTTCAGTTTATTCAACAGCTTATCCAAGTTCTGACATCACTTCAGCTCTGTAGATCTGTCCAACATCAGGAAACATCAGACTAGAGGTGAGAAAGCCCAACATACAAAAATTAAAAACAGAAATAGTGTTTTTTTCCCCAGTAAACTTGGTACTTTTATCCCCTTGGAAAAATACTGAATACATTTTAGGAGATAAACAACAAATATTTCTACTCCACTTTTTCTGGCCTCAATGATTTATAATATTAAAAAAACTTTCTGTAGAATTAAACCCTAATTCCTGCAGGCCTCTCGAGAGAAGTCCATGGGGAAAACAGGTATTCATCTACAGCGTCACCTCTGATCTACCGTTGATCACCATGCTGAGGTTTCAAAGGTACGGGGACTGACAGTGCCGATTAATGATCAGGGAGGGAGGGCGTGCTTTATATTTACAGACCCAACAGATCTCAGCCTTTCAATGATTGCACAATATACATACAGTACTGCAGAGCCAAAATACCATTTAATCTAAATTAGAGAACTTAAGTTAACATTTCATAGATAACTCATACAGTACTTTTAGTGTTTTTGTGGCTCTCAAAACTGAGTCAGAAATACTTAGTTCCCAGTTGGAAATAAATAAATATGCATTTTTAAATGCTAATGACCCAAACCACATGAAATACACATATACAAGTATCCTGCAATCATTTATAAATTATCTTCTGCAATGAGGTAGATTCTGTTTGATTAAATTACCTTTTTTTCTTTTACTGCTGGTTCAGAAACAATATAATATCAAGTAATTAGATTAATTAATAAAAACAGCAGGACGTTTGATATCTGTTAATAGAGAACATTCAGAAATGAGAAAGTGCCAAATTCTTTCTAGAGTACGCATTTTCTGGCGTACAGTTCTCATGCACTAAATAGTCACACTGTAAAATCACTAAAAACACACCATCTGCCCAGCCTAGCAGACATCATTTTGGTTTTTGAGACGGGGTCTTGCTAAATCGCTGAGTCACCCAGAATGGGCTTGAGGCTGTAGTCCTCCTGAATCGGGCTCCCAGAAGTACAGGCCTAAGCCACCATGACCTGCTGTCCGGTGGATATCCTTAAACATTTCTGTCTTGGGACTCCCTGACAGTCTTACTGATTACTGAGTACCCTAAAGAGCTTTGCTCGTGTAGGTTTCTGCATCTTATCCTTGTAGTATTAGAAATGAAATATAAGAACATTTAAAAACCAAAGAACACACTGAACACCTTCTTTATGGCCTCTGGGAGAGTGTTCAGTACATTCCCAAGAAGATGACTGCAAAAATACAAATTATATTTCAGTGTCTTATGGAAATATTGTTGACTTCACAGATTCAAAGATCTCAGCAACTTTCAGAGGTGCTTGGGCCACACTTTGAGAACTGCTATCTACCAGAAGGCTGGAAAAATAGGTAGTAGGATTTAGATGAGGGAGACTCTGTGAAACAAGTGTTTGGGCAAACAGGTAGAAGGTATCATTAACGTGGCAATTTACAAACATTTCCAACAAGTGTTTACAGGGGCACTAAAGCAGAAGGGAACACCAGAGTGTATCAGCTATTAAAAAAAAAAAATTAAGGGCCCAGAAATGTGAGAAAATATTTACTTTGCTTACAGACAATGGCTAAAAATAAATAAATAAATAAATAAATCTATGGAAGAATGAAACAAATGTTAAAAAAAAGTGACAAAAACCTATAGCTATTGTCTTCAGGAACAAGTAGGGAGACTTAAGCTTTGATTAAAAGTAAGGTTTTGTTTAACTGGATAGAGTGAAGCATCATGATTGTTAAGAATTCAATAAAATCTAAAGAAACATTTCCTGTAACAGAAAATTTTATGTTTCATAAGCAAATTATAATCTGAATTAGATACAATGGTACCTCAGTTCATGAACTTGATTCTTTCCACGATTCTAGGTGCAAACTAAGTTGGACGAGAACCGACTCCAATTCAATGGTCAGGCTCAATGCTGGCCTCATGGGGAGATCTGATTCAGCTCTTGTCCAGTTCAGTTTGAGACTAGAATCGTGGAGAGACTCGTGTTCGTGAACTGAGGCACCACTGTACATGTCCTGGGACCTGGCTCATATCCATTACTTGTTGGACTCTGTATATTGAAAAATCTGCTTTAAATGTATAAGGAAATATAGCTCCAAAGACTGATTAAAACACAAAAGTAGTGTTAGTATCTGTCCAACTATGTGGTGTGAGAGCCAAGCTTCCAGTACAGGGAAGTAAGCAATGTTTATGGTTATTTACATGATTAAAAAAGGAACAACAATACGCTAAACACAAAAAAATCACCCAGTGCTGCTTGAACACAGATCATTTAAGGTGTCTGAGCAAGCAGATCCTTCTTGCAGCACAAAGATAGGATCCTAGTAGACTAATCTAACTCCTGCTTTTTGTCTACTTCATATTCCTTTACCTTTAAGTTCACTCACACATACAAAGTCCAACTTTGTTTGGAAATACTCAATTCCAACAAAAAATACAAAAACACTGAAGGGAAACATGGGAAGATGTGTTTTGGGGAAGCCTGGCAGTTTACAGACCAGCAGTTAATGGTGTGGGCAGGGTGAGCTCTGAGCCTGCCTAGCAGATTCTACATGTCACCCTTGTGTTTCAATGTCCCTTCCACACTGTGGGACAAACGATCTGCCCTTTTGTGACTGTTACAGACAATAAATGAGATTGTGGATGTTAAATGTCCAGCGTGATGCTGGCCCCAATAAATGTTAATTCCTATATTCAGAAGTCACTGAAGAAGACATAGAGCAAGTGCTTTAAGTGGAAAGTGAGACTGAGCCATAGAGAAAAGATGTATTCAGTAAGGCTTTTTTTTTTTTTTTGGTGCTAGGGATCGAACTCAGGGCCTTGCGCTTAGGTAGGCAAGCACTCTAACCACTGAGCTAAATCCCCAACTCTCCTGCTCTTCATTTTTCTTTCCTACGTCTTCAAAGGGCAAAGGAGGCTAGAACATGCCAATGAGAGTTGCCTGGGCCTTGACAACTGTCCTTCTCTTCCCAAAGCTGCACTGGACTAAATACACCATGGGACATCTGGGGACGGGCAAGGGGTGCCCTGGCTTGAAGGCGTGTGCCTGGGGACACTGAAGGCAGGCTTGCATTCCAATGTCAACCTTCATAAGCTTCAGTTTTCTCACCTATTTAAGGGGGATAAGAAGTGCTCATTTCAAAAGGTGGCTGTGAGAATAAATTGCATGTATGTGGAAGAATATTATAAGCTTCACTTTACTAGGGGGAAAAAACAATCATTACAACAACACGGCTCCTACACAAGGATCCCAGGAACTTAGGCTGACTGTAAGGAAGACACCAAAGTCGGCTCTCACAACCAACGCCTGACCAGTGATTTATCACCAATTTATCAAAACCTGATATTCATGAGAAGACAGATTCTTATACAAAAATATAATGGTTGACTCAGGTTAAAAATACTCTTAGCACCTCGAATTCTAATCATTGTGAATAAATCAATGACAAATACCAAAACTCTTTATTCTTCATTCCATTTTAGGCAGCCTGCACATAAACGGGTGTTTTCCTTACATATAAACTACACTGCTTTAGGTTCAATAAAATAAAATATAAGGGGACCAAAGTAGAACAGCATTAGAACCTAGTGAAAAAAATAAGTAAGCCTGAGGTTTTTATTTCAGTTTACACATAGCAAAAACTTCAAATAAAGGAGCCCATATGTGGGAGACATATGGGAGACAGAGCCTAAGATGGCCTTCAGGGATCTCGTCCCCCGCAGAGTTCATGCCTTGTGTGATCTGCTCCTGTTGGGTGCAAGTGGGGCTGTGGTTCACTTCTAGTCAGTAGAAATGGCAGCAGTGATTGAATGCCACTTCTGGGAACTGATAACAGAAGGTCTGGTGTCCACCTCTCTAGACTGTCTCCCACTGATTTTGGTGAACAAACTGCCACACTATGAGCTGCCCAATGGAGAAGTCATGTGACAGAGAACTGAGGGTGGCTTCTAGCAGCCTGCAAGGGACAGAGGCGTCCACCACCAGCCAGCAAGAATGTCGATTCTGCCAACACCCGTGTAGGTTTGGAAGCGGCTCCTTCCAAAAGCCCTGGACTCACCCTCATGCGGCTTCCTGAGACACCACGCCCAAAGCAGAGGCCCAGCGAGGTGGTACCTGGAGCCCTGCCCTACAGAACCTGGGCCAGAAGAAATGTGCTGTTTTAAGCTGCTCGGTCTGTTGTAAATGATACACTATCCAAGCTGCAAGTAAAGTGAAGACTGGAGAGCACATTTAAACTTTTCCCTCTTAAGAGAGGGAACTTTTTGTCTTAGGAAATGTGAGAGCTTTACAAATGATAATTCAATGAGACATTAATTCCTCCCCTGAGTCTCTCCTCTAGACTCCATTCCTTACTTCTCTAAGAAATCAGGAGCAGCCTGAACTTTTCTTCCCTCTTAATAGACAATACTGAAAATTTCAAAATTTACTTTTCTTTACATTCAATCTCATCCAATTATAAACTGATGAATCTAAAGAATTTTCAAAACAAAATGAAAGCTGGGCCTGGTGGCTCATGCCTGTAATCCCAGCACTCGGGAGGCTGAGGCAGGAGGATTGCAGAGAGATCGAAGGACGCCAGCCCGGGCTACATTGCGAGACTCTGTCTCAAAAAACACAAAACACAAATGGTGTTTCCAAATGAGCCCCCCCTACTTTCCTAGTTTCTGAGTTCTATGCAGTCTTTCTAGCTACATATTCCCTTCTCAGATTCATGACTGCTTTTAGACTGCTGCAAAAAATTCTTTTCTACTTTAAAAGCTTTGTTGTTACAGCTTCAAAACACTGCAGATCATTCTACTTACATCCGGCAGTCTGTACAGCTTCATTGTTCTCTGTAATGTCATATTTCTACTCAAGTGAGAAAACTTCACTTCTACCAATTTTCTGGGGTTTAGGGATCGATGCCAGTATCTGGAATACAATAAAGGTTTTAAGATCTAATTGATTTCTCCCTATTCATGTCTTCACTCTGTCTCATCATTTACTCAGTCCTTATGTAGCACCCACAGGCACAGTGATGGGCGCTGGCCCTCTTCTCACGAGGGGATTTTATCAGTCCATTTTTCTTTTCTGAAATGTCCTATATCCCTGCTTACATGCTGCTATAGCTTGTGACCTTTTGTCTCTTTTACTAAAGAGAAATCATAAAACCTCAAGAGAAATATTTATCCTGCTTAAGTAGGCAAGTATTTAACAATTGTGATTTTCTAAGAGCAAACCAAAAAATGTAAGAACATTAAAATATTTCCCCTAGTAAGTAGCTTTTAGTAGGATACACACCAAAAAAAACAACTTTCTGAGAAACTAGCTTAAATTTTTTAAATGATTCCAGTTTGGGCACTGGAATAAATGATTTATATTAAAACACACCTGTGATGTATTTTTCCTTGTTTACTTATGAATGTAATAATTTAACAGACTATAGTAATTTTATAATTTTGTACTTTATACTATGTTTATTTGAAGTTTCATCCTTTTAAGTTAATAAAAATAGTGGAGGGAGATAACTGATGTATTAGAGCAGGTTGGCCCAGTGATAGTCTGATGACTCTCACCGGAATAACCTTGAACGCCCCGATAGGAATCAAGGGAGCCATAAAAACAGAACTTATGCCTTCTCTGGCTGAGCAAACATTTTTTTTTTGGTTTTTTGAGACAGGGTCTCACTATGTAGTTCAGGCTGGCCTTGAACTATGCAGCCCAGGTTGGCCTCGAACTCACAGCAGTCCTCCTGCCTCAGCCTCCCAAGTGCTGGGATTACAGGCATGCGCCACCACGCCCGGCCATCTTCAGTCTTTTCAACTGATCCTCATCAGATTTCTGAAGTTCAGCAGTGCTGAAAAGCACAGCAGAAAACTGAGTTTAGAGATGGAAAGAAAGTGTAATGCTGGACATTTCAAGATCGCAGTGCCCTAGGTTTCTCCAGGAATACACAATGCTTGTCTTTCAAATGAAATAAAAACAGAAATATATATCCAGCATCATTAGCAGAAAAGTGTTAACTTATTCCTAATCACCAAGTGGCTGCATGATGTACTGGGGCAAATTCTGGACTCTATGGTTCTAGATTCTAGTCTCCATCTCTGCTACTGACAAAGTAGATACTTCCCAGTCAGCCAAAATCTGCCCTGCTAGCCCCAAGAAGAATGCCACATCTAACAGGAAGGCCATGGGGCCTGACGCGTCAGGCGGCAGGGTGGACATAGAGCAGGGTGTGGTGCCCATTACCTGCATGTGGCCACAGGCTTAGGGAGGACCACTCCGGCAGTGTACACGGCCTGGAAGATCCCTTCTAGGTTCACTCTTCTGGTTATTTCTCTAATTAACACTGGGGCTACCCGTTTTGATCTCAATTTCTTATGAACACAAAGAAAGTTGATTTCTACCATCCTCTTCACACTGAGAAACAAAGATGGTGAAAATTAGG
>PVJO010034542.1:0-10831 GCA_004026905.1 Hystrix cristata | reverse complement strand
AAAAAACAAACGAAAAAACACAAACAAAAATACTAGGAATATAGCTCAATGTAAAAGCCTTTAGTTTAATCCTCAGTACTGGAGAGAGAGAGAGAGAGAGAGAGAGAGGAAAAGAGTCAGAGACAGAGATCTTATAGCAGATATAAGTTCAGTTCTGGTAGTCTGAATAGAGATTCTTTTTCTTTTCGATCTCTTTGGTCTTCGATTATACAGCATGTACACTGGAGTGTTTTACATCAGTTTGAGATGTTCTACTTTGCTAGTCTTTATCCGAAACTAGAGGTGGTTAATGCACTTTAAACATATTTCAGATTGGGCACAGACAGGAATAAAGGGTCTTCGAGGATGAGGGAAGGGGATTTGAAAGATAAGATATGGAAGAAGTGACAGGCAAGAGGAAAGACAAACGAGGAAGAAAGAAAAATGAAGGTGAAAACAAAAGATGAAACTGGAAAAGAATCAAGAAAAAGGAAGAAGTGGAAAGGGACACAAGAGAAAGAGAAGAGGAAATTTAGTAACAAAAAAAGCAGCAAGGAAAGGGCAAAGATGTCCTCTTCCTGACAAAGCTGGGCTTAGTGCCATCGTCCTACGGCTCCTCCCCTGCCTCTCACCCAGTCATCTCTAACCAGTCCTGCTTTCCACTGTTAATAATTCATGCCCAGCTTCCCAACAGACTTATGCCTTAGATGTGCTTACCTTCTACCATAGATATTATGTTAATTTCTGGCCTATATTCTTGTTCTTTGATTTCTAAAACAGGATGAAAACTTTAAGTGAACTGAGTACTTTTTAGTAGAAGTCAGAATTTGATCTGAGACTGCTTGGAAACTAGACTGCAAAGTGGAAAAGAGAAATTTCTCCAGAATTGCAAAGATTACTTTAAATCAGCATCTGAGTTCTATTTAATTTGATGTCATTTTACAAAGGTAATTGAGTAGTTAATATATGCCTAGAACCATGACTGATTACAAAATGTGAGGGGAGGGGAATGGGAAAAAAAGAAGCAACAAGATATGTCACGTACAGGTACAAATCCCCTATGATGAATGTTATCACTATGTACATCTAAAATGTACCATTAAAATAAAATTTAAAATATTAAAAAAAATGTGTGGGTGCAGGCCTCTTTATGGATAGGTTATTTTCCAGTACTTCATTTGTAAAAGGCAGTTACTTGGAACATCACACACATTTTCCCAAAGAATTAATGTTATAAATGGTGGCTAGATTTCCCATCTTTAATCCAGAAAATAGCCAAGATGTGTTTGAAATAAAAAGTAGGAAGGAACGTTAGACTACTAAAACATCAATAAGAGAAATTACAACATAATTGAGTAAGAAGCTCTTTCAAAATTATATTAAATTTGGGTGCAGAAGCAGAGACTGTCTACCTTATGATGGGACAAAGAGGAAACCCAGTAAACTGTCACCTCCTCCCCTCCAGCTTGAGCACACACTTTTGATTAATCATGGCCTCCATTTGCGCTAGGTCCACAGCCTCAGAATTCCTAAAACTGGTGTCTTTCTGCAACTGCGGCCATCAGTCATACCTGACACAGATTTCTTTGACATTTTACTGGTAGAGATGCCATTTGCTTTCAGTATTATAAAGCAGAATAAAACATGTGGTAGTCACTTGTGGGTAGAGAAAAATCAGAATGTTTGATGCAGGAGTAAATGTATACTTTGGGCACAGGTTGACAGGCCTTGGCCAAAACAAACAAGCTCAGCTGAAAAAAACAGGGTTTCTAGGACAATGGTTGGATTCACTGAGACAGAGACAGGTGGAAAGGAAGAAGTAGATATGGAGCCACATAGCTGCTTCAGAACAACGCGCCCTTTAAGTACATAGGTCAGGGACTATAGAAACTGTGCCTGAATTCCAAGTCAGCAGAACATCCCTACGTTGTGTATAATGAGGTGCTTACATGTACATTGTCAGTCAGGTTACCCAGCTAGTGAAGAATTTTGGTTCTCTTATTTTAGGGAAGTTGTCATTTACTTCTTCTCAGCTTCATCATTGTAGACAAATCAGAGGGATCTTTGGGATGCCAGGCTAGTGATGCTATGATTCATTTAGAATGTGTCATCAGAAATATGATGTGAGGTTGAAATATTTAGTAGAGTACAGATTTTGCTTCCTATCCTCTTTTGTAAAATGGTTTTCACAGATTGACCCACAAAGAATATCTAGAGCAATGCTAAGTTTGTCCTGGAGAATGAAATATGATTGCTTTGAGAAATGACCAACTTAATAGTAGGCCGTGTATTGCAAGTCCTAAGTAGCATTGGTCTATTTCATTGGCACACATAGGTATGCATTAAATTAGGGGAATGGAGTTCTTATAAGTACTGTTAAAATTTGCTACAGTCTGATTTTAAGCTCTATTTTTATATAGTATCTTTAAAAACTTTAACACCCCAAATTAGTAAGAATTATATTTTTTTTGATATTATTCTTCACTTATTTAAAGGCTCAAGTTGTTTGAGCTAATGAGGTATTTACAATGAATAGTCAAATATTATAAATTTGACTTATAGCTTTGGAACATCATATATTCCATAGTAAAAGAGCTGTGTATTTTTAAAATTCTAATCTAGAGAAGTTCAGTACAAAAATGTTTGTATTCTAGAGAGAGGTGAGATAAATAAAACATTGTTCATTTTATAATATTTATTTTAGAAATAATACAATTTGCAACTTTTCTTTGAAGTGTCCAGCTTTTTTCTTGACTAAATATTTTAAGGAATTTTCATTTTATTAGAAAGCCAATAGACTTACATTCATTATAGCAAATTTGTAAACTAGAAGAAAGAGTAAATGAAATTTTCATGAGGCACCATGACCTACAGATGACTGTTATTAACATTTTGTGTATCTTTTTTCTGTATGTATATTTGTGTATATACTCACTTGCATATAATAAATTCATATGGTATGTGCTATTTTTAAAAATAATTTTCTTATCCAAAGCATATTATTAGTATCTCCCCATGTAATTAAATATTCTCCTGTATTCATTCTATATCATCATTAGTGCCTTTTTAGAATTCTATGTATGAAAGCACCATGGTGTAAGTAGTGTCTTACTGTTAAACATATGGATTTTTTTCCAGTTTTTTCCTATTTAAAAAAAAAAAAAAACTCTGTGAATAATATTCTACCTGTTTAATCTCTCGTCATCTGTGTTCATTTCCTAAGAATGAATTACTGAAAGTCTTTCTGAGATAAGACATTATTGTGTTTTAAGGCTTTTATCTTGCAGAAAGGTTGCACCAATTTAAACTTCTATCACCGCTATGTGCAAATGCTTTGCTTACTCTCAAATGGAATAAAGGCCCCACTGCTAGTAGAGCACAGCTTTATAGCAATTTTGTAGGAAAATTATTCTCAGGACAATTATCCATTGACTTTTTAGAATAGTTACCAGTTTGTTCCATCCCCTTTTGCAGTATTAGACTTCATTTTAGTATATATGGTTAAGGACATTTTTGTGTAACAAGAAATTATTAGAAAGAGAAACCTATGATTTTCTAGTATTTTCCATTGATAGTTTGAACTACTATTCTTACCTATTTATGATTCCCCCGCTTGTGATTGGAGATGTTATTTCTCAATTTGTTGTGCTTAACTGATGAACAAGGTTCCAACTTTGCTAATACATTTCTTTTTTTCTTTATTTTGGTGGTGGTGGGGGAGTTGTGCTGGGGATTGAACTCAGGGCCTTGCGCTTGCTAGGCAAGCACTCTACCAGTGAGCTAAATCGCCAGCCCCTCTTACTCTTTTTTAAGAACTTAGTTTTTTCAGTATCTCCCTCTTCTTGGTGTTCAATATTTGTTAAGATTTTATTTTTATTCACACTTGGTGTGCCTACAAATTTCCAAATATTTATTTCATTTCAAAGTATTTGCTACTATAATAATGCATGTTAAACATATATGAATATGCAAAAACTAAAAGCCATTTGGATTTGAATTGTAAAGTCTCTTTCAGGTCATGGGGTAGACATAGTGCTGTATTGGGAAAAGCAGTCGCAGCAACAAATCATTTCTGAGCCAAAACAATGCACCCCTCATCCTTTCCTTAAATCTGTCTGACATCAGAGAATACCTTTCTGCATTGAGATGGCTAGAAAAATAGCTGAGAGATTTGTCTTGGAAAAAAGTTCAGTGCCTTAATAGTCAATTAAAAAAAGAAAAGGTCTGAAGTCACATTAAAAATACATGCCTGGAAAGTGGTTAGTAAGACAATTGGATGAGGTGGGAAGAGTTAGAGATTCTCTTTGTTCATATCAAGAAAGTTAAAAACCAAAGTTCCCATCATTGACTTTAAATCTCACATAGGCCTACCTGCAGCTTATTTATAAAAATAAATTGCCTCAGTACGTCTTTCCATTAGATGATTCAAAGTATCCATTTATCCAAGAGTCTCTACTCCATGCACTTGGTGGGAAACCAGGCTGATTTTTATAAAGTATCCATATTTTATCATTACGGTGCATAGCCTCAAATATATCTTCTCATGTTTAAATTGCCTTGGAGTCAATTAAAGGAGTAAAAGGATTTTTTTAAAAGTGAGAGAGGAAAAGAGATGTATTTAGAAGAATGTTTTTAGACAGTACATCGGTTTTTTTAAAAAGGTAGATTTCAATGAATAGTTTTCTTAAATATTTGTCTTCTCCATACTGTATTAGAAAAATGAAAGCAGATTTTTTTTTGAGATTTAATTTTGTACAAGTCAACAGAAGGTTTTTGTTATCGTGATTAACATCCTCCGGCAGAGCAAAGGCTGCGTGTGGAAGAGCAGAGTACACAGAGACGAAGCTCGTTGTTTCACGGAGCCTTCCTTTTGGCCTCTGTGTGGGTCTTCTGCTATGCGTGATACCTCAGGGCTGTCCTGCTTGTCTGGCCTTCCCCGGGCAGTGTCATAGATGGGAACTGAAATACCTGTCGCTGTGTAATCTCACTGTAGAAAGTGTGTCTATGATGCATTTCATAGTGTGTTAAGAGTCACAACTGATTTAATGTATGTTTCTCCTTCTGATACTTGGTATTCAATAGAGAACTGTGAAGGGTGACTTACAGGAACAAGAAAGTACAAAGGGCAGATTATAAAGCACTGGAGACCAGCGAGGGAGAACATGACATGTTTTTTAGGCTAGAGGCCTCCTGGTTGAATCCTAAGTCCAAACCGATAGTATCTATCACCTCATCTTACCTGGAGTAAGGGGAGATCTCCTGGTGGTTATTTGTAGGGTGGGCAGTAAGAGATGGGGGTTGAGTCTTTATAGATGTGTATGATAGAGGTAGTTGTGTTCAACCTGTTTTGCAAGGGGATTATCATTTTAGGACTAGAAAAAAAATCCTATGGAGAAAGGTTTTAAGAGATTAGAAGAAATAGTTTAATTCTTTTCACTTCTTTACACAGAGAAATATCACAGCAAGGATGAGACGTGATCAAATTTTGTAAGAGACCTAGAATTAAAAGTTGGAGAAACATGCCCTTTCTTTAAATGAAATAAAGTATCAGAGTCAGAATCAGCAACTTGTTTGTTTGCCAATTCAGAATTTCCTGGATGACTTCCTAAATCCATATCAGAGTACTGAGTCATCACATTTGATTTGATTTTTACCTCTATTGAAATTCCATTATATCATATAAAGATTAATTTTTAATGCTCCTATACTATTTTGTCACCAAAAATAGAGTTGATTTATATTATTCAGTAAACTATGAATATCCTAAATACTATAACAGGTACTAAGTCAGAGAATCAAAATAGCCTTGTATGTCCAAAAACATTAACAATTATACTTGCTTTTTGCTCTCAAGCAAGAAGCATTATGTTGCATAAAAGATGAAGACTAACAAGTGTACTGGGCTTGTTCAATGGATGTGCATCTTTATTAGGTTCTTTTGAGTTGCAGTAACCCAAATATTTTGATTTAAACTTGCAAAGAACTTATTCACGAGAAATATGGACATTTTAAGCAAATAAATATGATCCTGTGGCCACACTGTGAAGAAATCTAGGGGTAAGGCTAAACTGGACATCATAGGAAGAACAGAAATTATGAGACAGCTGGAATTGATGTAGACTGAACTGGTTTGCTAGTCAGACGTTTGCCCAAAATTCACAGCAACATGAGCTACCACATTACCTCTTTAGTGTGTGTGTGTGTGCATGTGCACATGTATGTGTGCTACTGGGGATTAAACCCAGGCCCTTCACACAGAGTTGCATCTCTAGCCATTTTTTTCAATTCTTTTTCTTTTTCTTTTTTTTTTTTTTTCTTTTTTTTGAGACAAGGTTTCTCAGGCTGAGCTCGAACTTGCGTGTGCCTGGTTCATGTTACCGTTTTACTCTTTCTATAACAGAATCTCTTTCAGCAAAATGAGTTGTTGGTCATGTGGCTGTACTCTTTCCTCTGTATCTGTTTCCTTCAGTCCCCAGGGTCATCTGACTTGATTAGGTGTATCTACAGTTCAAGCTCAGGGAAGGAAATTATTCCTATTGTCCACTCAGATTTTTGTATTACCAGAAGGTATTATCAGTATAGTGCCATCCTAAGTGGCTAGATGTTCCTTTCTATAATATGTAGCAGCTCAATGCAAATCAGCTCGTGGAGATTTTCTTACACTAAACGAAAAGCCTAGATAATGTATATGCTACCAATACATTTGCATGCCTTGAATTTACTGCTCTTTTCTCTGAACTTTTCTCCCCTAGGGGCCTACTCAGGGCTTAAATACTTGTATCATACTCAGGTACAATGTAAACCTCCCCAGATCTCAATTGTTCTGCCTAGGTGATGATTTGGGCATGGTTAAATAGGGTCAAAAGCATGTGAATAATAATTTACGAGATGACTACAAAGAGGATGTCTTACTAGAAAGAGAGAGATCTAGTAAGTAATGTGGGTATAAGCTGGCCTCATTTGTCTTCTTTATGATCTTTGAAGTATTGTATAAATTGAAGATTTGAAGAGGTTCATGGTGTTACTACTTAGATCATCTTCCTTCCTATGACAAGCAAGTATTATTACCATTGGGGAAAGTATTCAATATGTTCAATTTACTAGAAAATGCCAAATTAACGAGTCAAGGTAATTGCATGCTCCTTTTGTCCCTGATGAATTAGTGTAAATTGCATTTCACACTAATTGATGTACAAAATTCATGCACAATAAAAACACTGGGTTATCTTCAACTTGCTTGTAAAAGTATATATATGCACAAATAACAAGTCTATTTTTTTCATTTTAATAGTTTGCTACAGACTAATAGATGCACTAATTAGTGTACCTCTCCAAGGGGTCCTGTTGGTGATTTCCAAAACAATAATAATTAGCAGTTCTTCCTGGGATATAACCTGAGAGATGGATTGAAGAAAGTGTAAAATATGTGAAATCTTAGAATATAAAGTTTTCAAATAAATGTGATATTAAATTATCTTATTTTGTACATTGTTTCTGACTTCATAGCAAACTCCAGTTATTTGAAGTCTATCACTGCATTCTCTCTTCTACATGGATATCTTGTTTTTACAAATTATTGCCTATCTTTTCTAGTGATGACTAATTTGTTGCCAGTTTTTTTGTTAATCAATAATGTGAGTTACTGTTAATCAGGGCTTATGAGCAGTGTGATTTGAACATTCCTATGCTGAGTTTAGTGTAAAGCAAAATCAGAGGATGTATATTTAGCACTGGCACATTTAATTGAGAATAAATATGTGGTTTCCAAGAGCTTTTTTGAAATTTTGAGTAGAAAATAATCACCTTTGAGGTTACCTATAATCTTGAGGAAGCCACGTTGAAAGTCCAAGACTTATTCTCACTTGGAGCAAACAATGAGAAATGTGCCAGGAAGGGCAATAGCCTTAGTCTTGACAATATCTTTGGGGCACTATAAAAGCCTGGATTTTTAATTGTTTGGTTTTGATTTATTTATTGCACATGGACTTTGTGGAGACACCCTTAAGGAATGAACAAGTTTATGAGAGTAATGGACAAGTACACAGCCAGAGAATGACAAAGATCATCCTGTAGCATGTTTCAGCAGTCTGATCAACTGCCGACAGTGAATTCTAGATCTTGCCTTGAATCTCAGTGGAAAAGTTATTGATGTTTCTTTTGCAGATTTTCATGGGTAGAGATTAATTACTTAAGTGTATTACTTAAGAATTTCAAGGCTCTCTCCTATTTTACTTGCCTTCTTCTGTGGGAAACCAGTTGATGTTATAAGCTGCTACTTGATCATTTCATCACTGTAAATTCTGAGTGTGTGTTTCTAGTAGCTGTCATTTTAATACAAGATTTTGTTTGGTGAAAATTAAATCTGGCAAAGGAAGGCTGAATTCCAGTACATCACAGTGATCACTGCGGAAAGTCTAATCTCTGATTATTGGTGATCACTGTGGCAAGTCTTATTTCTGATTATTTATTTCAGATTTTAGGTCAGAATAAAACTGATCCAAAAAGGGGAAGAATATAGTTTTGTAAAATAACAACATATGTCTACATTGTTCATTTGAAAAGTGGATTTGTGTGTCTGCTTATGGAAGATAAGGTTTCTTTTTAGGAATAAAAGACATAAGTCTAACTATCTTAACACTTCCAGCACTCAAATAAGATTATAGGAAGTTAGTATTCCTACTTCAAATAAAGAAATTAAGAATGTGCCTACAGTGCTAACATAAATAATTCCTTTTTTTTAGTTATTTCCAATATTTATTTATTTTTAAAATTTTATTTTAATGGTGTGTTTTAGACACACATAGTGATAACATTCATCATAGAGAATTTGTGCCTGTACTTGATGTATCTTGCTGCTGCTTTTTTTCTGTTCCCTTTCCCTCCCTTTACCCCCCCATTTACAAAAGCTTTGTTTCCATTTTTTCCTTCTATTCCTTATTTCTCTTGTCCCTCTGTTCTTTCCCCTCCCCCTCCCTTTTTCCCCTTCCCATTTAAATAATTTCTTCCCTTTCCCAATATGATACATTTTAGTCCTTATTGACACTTTCAGCTTCTCACACCAATGAGAAGAAACAATGTGGTATTTAAACATGTGTGTCCAATTTATTTTGCTTAGGAGTATGGTCTCAGGAAGTGTCCATTTGCCTAGAAATATCTCAAGCTTATTGTTCTTTATGGCACAGTGTGTTCCATTATAAAAAAAAAAAAAAACAAACACATTTTCTTTATCCATTCATTGGTTGATGGCCAGTTGGGCTGTTGCCACGATTTAGCTATTACAAACTGTGCCACTATAAGCATGGGTGTGGATATATCGCTGTGGTACGATGCTTTGATTCTTTTCAGAAGATAGCAAGAAGGGGGATGGCTAGGTCAACAACTTGGATCTAGTCTTATTAAAAAGCTTTTGCACAGCAAAAGAAACCACCAACAGAGTGAAGAGACAACCCACAGAGTGGGAAAATATTTTTGCCAGCTATTCCACCGACAAAGGACTAATATCTCAAATATATAAAGAACTCAAAAAAATCAGGCCCCCAAAATTTAAAGACCCAATCCAAAAATAGGCAACTGCAATCAGTATACACTTCTCAGATGAAGACAGTAGAAACAGCAAATAAACATATGAAAAAAGAATTTTTACACCAATTTTACTCAGTACCTCCATCCCCCACACATGTTCTCTTGTGCCTCAACCTATGTGTGCAGGCATTCTCGTGTCTGTTAACAGTACTTCAGGGGAATATTAAAATGTACAGTTTATTAAATGTGTAATCTTCCAAAATAAATTTAACTTTTCAAAGAGATGAAGTAATTTTCCCTGCACCTTACGGCAAACTATTAGTAATCCAAACCTCCTAGTGGGTGCCTTGGAATTTTACTTTTCTTTCCTCAAAGAAGCCAAGCACCCTCACTGGGAGAAGGATACCCTATTTAACAAATGGTGCTGGAAAAATTGGCTAACCACATGTCAAAAATTAAAACTAGATATATGTCTCTCAACATGTACTAAACTCAAATCAAAGTGGATCAAAGATCTAAACATTAAAACAGAAGCATTAAATTTACTGGAGAATAGAATAGGAAGAACCCTCGAAGACATAGGGGTAGGAAAAAAAATTTATGAACAGAACCCAGACTGCACGGGAAACAATACAAAGAATCAGTGCTTAGGACCATATGCTATTAAAAAGCTTTTGCACAGCAAAAGAAATCACCAATAGAGTAGGGCGAAAACCCACAGACTGGGAAAAAATTTTTGCTAGCTATCCATCAGACAAAGGTCTAACATCTAGAATATATAAAGAACTCAAAAAAATTAAACCTCCCAAATTTAAAGACCCAATCCAAAACTGGGCAACTGAAATGAATAAACATTTCTCACATGAAGAAATAAAAATGGCAAATAAATTTATGAAGAAATGTTCAACATCACTAGTCATTCGAGAAATGCAAATCAAAACAACGTTAAGATTCCACCTCACTCCAGAAAGAACCGCATATCTGGAAAAATCATCCAATAACAAATGCTGGAGGGGCTGTGGGGAAAAAGGAACACTCCTCCACTGCTGGTGGGAATGTAGACTGGTCCAGCCACTGTGGAAATCAATATGGAGATTCCTCAAAAAACTACAGCTGGAGGTTCCATTTGATCCAGCTATTCCCCTACTGGGGATCTTCCCAGAAGAATTAAAATCGTCATACCACAAGGACGTATGCACCACCATGTTCATAGCAACACAATTTGTAATAGCTAAGTCTTGGAAACAACCTAAATGCCCAACAACCAACGAATGGCTAAAGAAAATGTGGTTTTTCTACATGATGGAGTACTACACTGCCATAAAAAAGG
>PVJO010034541.1:0-10830 GCA_004026905.1 Hystrix cristata | reverse complement strand
CTCCCTTCTCCTCTCTTCTCCTCCCCTCTCCTCTGGCTCCTTTGACCAGTCCCTCTGACCTGCCCTGCAGTCCCAACCTAACCTCTGCAGATTGACTTTCCTGGCCTTGCACACTTGCCTGGACAAGGCCAGGGCCCCAATGATAGTTCCCCTCTATGCCTCAGGTTCCCGTAGTCATCAAATATGGGGTGTCTGCCACCTTTGTGAGCGTCACGGCTTGCTGCTCCCTGCACCCCTGGCACCCAGTAGAGGACAGGCACACTGGGTATGTAGCGAGTGTGGAGTGCAGGAAGGAAGGAAGGAAGATCTAGCAGGACATACATTTCCCTAGAACCAGAATCATGCACATCTCAATAGCTGCAAGCTCCCTCCACCTCCTGGAAACATCTGGCGACCTCTACAGCCGAGGCTGACTGAAGGCAGTGGAAGGATTGGCTGGGACTTTGCACCAGGATGTCCTGAGGATGTGGAGTCGGGCCACAGTCTTTGGCCAGACAGAAGTGTGATGGCAGTAAGACAGTGTCAGCCACCTGCGTGGTCCCAAGAGCGCAAGGAGACCACCCGATGGCCGTCAAGGCAGGTCGTGGAGGCTCGAGGCCTTCCCAGGCCGGGGCAGTGGGCGGTCGGACCTGTCCAGGCCCCAGAAGGCCCCGGCGTGTGTCGGGAGGTGCAGAGGAGAGACCACGAGAAAGGCACAGGGATCACCGCAGTCTCCATGTTGCCAGGTCTTCCCTGATGAGTCCAGGCCTGGGACACACCAGCAGCATTACGGTGACAGCATGGCGGTCAGCTCTGCCAGACCGCTGAAAGGTTGGCCCCCGGGACCAGCCTCAGTGCAGCAAGACCCGGGCCAAAGGAAGATGGGAGCAGGGTGCAGATGGGCTCACTGGGGCACAAGTCCTCTTGGGGATTTCAGGGCTCAGATGTCTGAGGGGTCAGGGGAGGGAGGGAAGAGGGAGGGAGAAGAAGGCGAGAGGGAAGAGGGGAGGAAAGAGGAAGAGGTGCAGGGAAGGAGGAGGAAGAGAAGGGTGCTGGGAGGTATCAGCAGCCCTGGCCGCGGGGTCTTGGGGTCAGGTCTGGCCCACACACTCCCTGGAGACACATCTGAGCCTGGTGGCCAGTGGCAGGGCGCCTCATTCACAATTGCCTGTTTACATGGAGACTTTGGAGTTCGTCCAAGTGAGGTTTTAATGTTAAAAGCAGTCATTTGTTAAATGTAAACATTTAAACCATGCTACAGGATTTATAGCCCCATCTTGGCATGTCTTTGCTTTTTAATCTGTCAGAGGCTTAATCAAGTGGCAGTGGCCAGATCCCTTGGCCTGGGGCAGCCCCACTCGGAGGGCCTTTCTCAGGGACAGAGGCCCGGACTCTGTCTGAACCGATTATACACAGAGACCTGGCAAATACCACAGACGCAGTCCGAGATAAAGTTTGGCCTCAACTCCATTTATAACCTGGCCATGTGAATCTTTTGTTTGACTGGAGCGATGTGGCCTCCAGCCACACATTCTAGCTCTCCACGGTCTTGCCTTTGGGGCATGATCATTTTCTTCATCTTTTCAGACCAACAGGTCAGATTCTCCCAGTGTGCTCCCAACTCCAGCAGCCTCCGCGTCCTCCGGCGCCAAGCTCTGCTGCCCCTCTGCGCCCTGCACCAGACCCAGACCTCACCAAGCCCTCACCTTTGCCTTCCTAGGGCCCGTGCCTCCGTCTCACCTGTCCTTCTCTGCTGTTTCCCAACCCCACAGACACCGGAGCACCTTCCCTGCGAAGGTCCATTGTTCCGTACGCTTTCCTGGCCTGCAAGTAAAAGCGCACGATGCAGGGACAGTTTCTTTGGCTGTTGCTATGGAATGTGTTGGGCAGCTCAGTTATCTTTGGATTAGGAGGTGGAAACTTTAAGACATGAGGCTTCTCCTAAAGAGGCATTGGGGGCACCCCATTGGAAGGGATCATGGGGCCCTAGTCTCTGGCTTCCTGTTTTCCACTGTGATATCTTTCTCCAGCATGGGCCTCCCATTATTGCCATTGGCCAGGAGGTATTGTAGCCAAGGGGGCCCTACTTGGAGTGTGAAGCATGCTGTTTGGATTTTCTGCCTACAAAACTGTGAGCTAAATAAACATCTCTTCTTTCTAAAGTCAGCCTGCCTTGGGCATTTTCTTACAGTAACAAAAACCAACAGATACAGATATAATTTGCTTTGTTCTCACTGCAAGATTTGGGACACTTTATAAACCCAGTAAGGGGCTGGCTGTTTGTTTTGCAGGGTTCACAAGCAATCGTGATGCATGCCCCTGGTCTAGGAACCCCTTGAGAACTGGCAGGACTTTGGGAGGGATGCCCGGTGAGGCCCACCCTTGGTGCGACATCACGAGTGATGTGTGGTTACTTCTTGAATATTCTGCTGTGTCGAGGTTTCCCGTGAATATTGCATGACTCTAGGGAAGGAAAGAGGCCTCTCTAAAACCTGACAGATGTTGGATTTCTCATCAACCTTGTTCAGTGCTGAGCTTGTGAAACACTGTATGCTCATTATTTTTTAATCATAAAGGTAATTTGTCTTAGAAAAATTGGGAAATATGGAAGAATACAAAGATAACTAAACTCACCAAGATCCCTCCTACCCAAAGATGAGTCTGGTTGCCATTTTGGTCTCTTTCCTTCCAGTGCTATTTTATGCCTTGAATACCAAAACCTGCAGATGCTCAAGTCTCTCCTATAAAATATAGTATTTGCACATCACTGACATACATCCTCCTATAGACTTTAAAATCATCTCTAGATGACTTCTAATGCCTGGTTCAAGGCAAATGCCGCGTGAATATTTGTTGTACTGGACTGTGTAGGGAAAAGAAAGAAAGAAAAAGTTCACACATGTCCAACACAGACACAATTTTCTCCCCAAATATTTTTGACCTGAGGTTGGTTGAATCCCCAGATGTAGCACCAGTCAACATGGACTATATATAATTTACCAGATGGATTTTCCATTGTACATAGAATTCTGTCTGTTGCCTTTTATTTATTAGCCCTGCAACATCCCGCTGCTTGGATCTGCTCATCTGTAACTGGTCCCCTTATTTTGGGTTACTTGAGTTGTTTCCAGTTTTTTGCTATTGTTAATGATGTTGCTGAGAAAAGCCTTGCACATCAATCCTTACGCTTGTCTCTGGTGAAGCGACTGGGCAGTGTCATTGGGCAAAGACGCACCGCAGGAGTTAAGAAGGGTCTCTTCACCCAGAGGGGCAAAGCCTGAGGTGGACACCTGTCTTCAGAGCTCTTGTCCCCTTGGCAGGGGTGTAGTATGGGCAGGTTGGAGCCAAATGCTTCACCTGCCTGGTTTCATTCAGACCTTCCCGCAGCCCTGTAAGGTGATGCTGTCCCTGTCCTGGGGCACAGACAGAGGGTGAGTGATGGCCCAAGACCCCAGAGGCTGTAAGCAGTGATACCGGAACTTAAAAACAAAGCAAACAAAAGCAAACAGCCCACCCCAGTGCGGAGAGATGGTGGCTCTGTCCCCAGTGTAAGCCATCGCCTGTGGCGGGCTGACTGCCGCGTGCTGCCCCAGTGCCGTTCACTCGGTCACTCACTCTCTTCACGGGTTTCACACGCCCCATCTTTCAGGTGGGTGTTCTGAATGTTCCTAGCTCAGGACTGTTGAGCCTCACACTTGCCCTGCGTTCGCTTAGCTGGAAGCCCCTGTCCACCTCCACCTACCACGAGTGAAGCGTTGAGGAGGGAACTTCAAATGCCGCTGGAGCTGCAATGGCAAGTTCTCCAGCGTGGGGGCCCACTGTGACTCACCGTTGGGCTCTGGGCTGCCGGAAGAGTCCTCCTGGCAAGGGGGCCATGATGGCCAGCAGAGCTTTGGAGCCTAAAACTCAGCCCCGTCAGCCCCCAGAAAAGAGGACGCACTGTGTGGCATACTCTGGAAGGTTCTCACTGTCTCCCAGGGGTGAGAGGCCCAGATGTGGGTAGCACACGTCATCCCTTAGTCACCGCACACAGTCTGGGCATTTTGCAGTCTCAGGAGGCTGCAAAGCTCCTCTGTGTCTTTCCAGAATATTCTTCTTCCTTCTAAAGCCTGATGTGCTAATGACGAAAAGGCAGAGTGAGACTTTGACTCTGGACAGTGTCTGGGGTGTGTTTGTATGAGTGAGTCTGTGTGCGTGTGTGCGTGTGTGTGCGTGTGCGTGTGTGTGTGTGCACGCACACACCCTTGCATGTGCTATGGGTGGAACTGTACCACCCTGAAACTTGCCTTAAACTCTTAATCCCCAACACTTTGGAGCATCACCTTATTTGGAAATAGGGTCCTCGCAAATGCAGTTTACTTAATAAGGTAATAGTGGATGAGGGTGGGCCCTAAATCAGTGACCTGTGGTGTTATAAGAAGGCCATGTGACCATGCAAGCAGACTGGAGTGATGGAGCTAAAGGCAGGGTTGGTGACCAGCAATGTCTCAAAGAGCTCTCAGAGAGAGCTTGGCCCTGTGGACATCTTGATTTTGGACCTAGTCTCCAGGGAATAAATTTGGGATAGTGAAAGCCACCAGTCTCAGGCGCTGACATAAAGGGTGATGGGGTGCTTGGCCTACCCTGCCCATCCCTGGAGGCTGGGACGTGTCCTCAGGGAGGAAGGGAGTGTCAAAGCAGGCCTTTCTCCCCAAAAGTCTGGGCAGAAGAAATCACATTGACAGCATGGTCCCCAGTCTCTACTCTTCACTGTCTCACAGGTCTGTGACTCAGCCTCCCCCATTTCTCCAGATCTGTACCTGACGTGAGCCTCATGGCACACGTCTGATATCCGAAGCTGGGCTGGCCGGGAAGTTCTCGGGTGTTGTAGGATAAAGAATGAGTCTGGACTTTGTCCAGGCCAGAGGGTATAAAGTGATTTTCTTTAAATCACCTTGAAAACTTTCTGACTAGACTTTAAATCTGTTTATCTGTGTCACTCTCTACCACCCCCTATTTTTCTATTTTAACCAGGGGACAAAAATAGTTAATCTGAGAGTCATGGTAAGATGTGAGAACTACGTGCTTCTCATGTTCTCCATTTCTTTCTCCTTCCCACTGTGAATTTGAGACAAAGAGCAGCTGGCCAGCGGAGAGAAGCTGCAGTTCTTTGGGCTGATGAACAAGAAAACTGGCTGGACCACAGGGCCCCATCGCATATGCCCAGTGTCCGCCAGAGGCAGTATTAAGGCACCTTTGAGTGGCTGGATCCTCCCCTCCCACAGCCAGGCAGCAGCTTGGAGGGCCTGTCTTCCCTCGTCACCATTTAAAAGTCCTCTGCTCCCTTTTAGAGTTCAGACCTTCTTGGTGTTGATGCCCACCTGTATGGTTGTTCACTCTGTCTACTCTGAGCCATAGGCTCCGGGGGGACAGGGATTTTGTCCTTGATAGTTTCCTGCCTGACAGAATACCCGGGAGAAATCACCTCAATGTCTGAAAGGTTTATTTTGGGTCTTAGCTTCAGAGATTTCAGTCCGTGGTCACTGGGCTCTGTGGTGAAGCAGAAACATCATGGCAGAAGGACACAGGGGAGGAAGGCTGCTCACCTGTGGTCACCCAAAGCAAAGAGAAAGCTTGAGGGGAAGGGGCAGAGACAGGATAAAACCCTCATGGGCATGCTCCTAAGGACCAGCTCTCTTCAACCGTGTCCCATCACCTCCCAATACCTATCAAACTGTGAACCCAGCAATGGATGAATTCACTGATGAGATCGGAGCCCTCAGGATCCAATCACTTCCCCAAAACCCACCTCTGAATATTACCGAGTTGGGGACCAAGACGTCAACACGTGAGCCCTCAGGGTACATCCCGGGTCTAAAGCACAGCCATCCTTTTTGTTTACTGCTGTATCCCCAGGCCTGGGACATGGTCCGCGCAGAGTGGGTGCTCAGCAAGTATTACCTAATCAATCAATTGGATGAAGATTGTTTCTTGACAGAGGAACATACTGACTTCGTATTCATGTGGAAGGAGCTAGGAAGACTAGAAACTTTTTTCCTTGAAAGAAAATAATGGGGAATGGGAAGAAAAAGAGTTAAGATGTGTTACGTGCATGTACTAACTCCTCACGATAAATGTGACTGTTACCACTGACAAAGTTTACTCCAAAAAATTTAAAAAAATGTTTAAAAGGCTCATGGAAAATGAAGAAAAAAATTAAAAAAAAAAAGGAACTGAGGCTGTGCGGAGTGAAAGCACGTGGTAGAGCAGGGTTAGGGGCAGGACGGGGCGGGGATCCCACGCTCCTGCTTGGCGTCCGTGGCCTGGGACCTGGGTCAGTGTGGTCTGTTAGAATAGAACTTGCTAATTTTGACTCAAATCTTGGCATTAGTTGGTTCATTCAGCATTTTCCTAAGCATGTTCTAAAAACTCTAGGCCCTCAAGGTGCTTTGTGAAAAATCTGCAAACCCTTGTCCTTCCACGGAGAAGGGAGAGCGATAATTATGCATATGCAGTAGCATCTCTAAGAAGCCCTGTGGGCAGAGGACCATTAACTTCCTGGAACCCTGTGTTTTACTCTGATTTTGGACCTTAGAAACTATCCTCTCTCCTTCCCTTTCTCCTCCCTTTATGCCAAAAACATCCTGCACTACTCAAATTAGAGGCCATCCATATTACATAAGGGGATTATCAGACTGGCTTTCACGATAGAGGCAGGTAGTCCCACAGTGACCATCTTCAACGAGGATCCAGCAGCTACTCAGCCCAAGAAGCTGGAAGCCCCAGAATGAGAGGACCCAAGGACGCAACCCCAGTCTGAGGCCGAAGACCTGAGAGCTCGCATTCCCCGCAGAGTCCCTGGTGTGAGTCTGCATTGAAAGGCCGCAGAAGTTGGATCTGATGTCCACAGGTGACAGCAGCAGCAAAAAGATGTGCTTGCTCAAGCAGAATCAAGCTTGATGTGGGCTGGTTGGCGTCCTCCTTCTTCTGTGTTTGTGCTTTTTTTCCATCGGGCTGCAAACCTATCAGATGCTGCTGCCCACAACTGGGGTGGGTCGTCCCGCCATGTGCCATGCTGCCTGCCAGTCGTATCTGGAACCACCCTTTCAGACACCCCTGGAAGTGTGCTTTACTAGTCTATTAGACGTTTCTCCCTCAAGATCAACCATCACACCGTCCAGTTCCTTGGTTTCCCTCTTATAGGGGAAGCCCTCATTCACCATTTCTAGGTGATGATGAGCACAGAGGGCACAGGGTGGCAACCTCGTGGCTAAAGCCTTGGATCTGGCTGCAAAGTCTGCCTGGGCTCTGGTCCTTGCTGGTCTTGAGAAGGGTCACTGGGCTTCCGAAGTGGTGGGTGCTGGGGTGGCCAGCAGGATGGGCGGCGGGAGAAGGAGCTGGCTGCTGCAGCTGGCACTGTGTCTCGGCTGAGTGGAGCAGTCTGTGGTCCATTACTTGCTGCTGCGGACTGGCGCTGCCTTTCCTGGCCTTCAGCTCCCTGGGCCCGACTACATTAGCCCTCTCCACGCAGATTCATCTCAGACTTGTTTGATGCTTCTCCAAAGAGCTCCATCTGGTTCCCCTCATTCCTGACAGGTGGCTAACACAGCTCTCAGAAGCCCCCCGAACACCAAGATGCATCTTCCGCAGAATTGACTTGGCTTTTATGTCACGTTTCTGTCTCCCTATCGTGTATTTGCTACAACCACAGACATTTGTATGAAAATGGAATCCATGTTTGTGAGGGCTCATCTGCTCTGGCTGCTGTGTGAGCAGGCACTGGGGGACAATCTGCCAGGCCCCAGCACCCACCCACGCAGCTCTGCGGCCCCCAGTGCAGGACTTCTCCAGCCCCTGAGAGAAGGGGGATGCCATCCGGCCGGGATTTATGGCGTGAGTGGGTAAGTCCAGGCCACAGGAGCATCTGCTTCAACATGGAACACTGTTGCTCTGTGACTAAGCATATGTCCGGATCTGGGGCCGGCCCTCCCCAGGCTGCAGGACTGCGTGGTGTGCTTGGCTGGAGTCGGGGGCTGCTGTTCTGGGTGGGTGGCAGGGCCAGATAACTTTGAACAGGCTCAGGGAGGTGCAGATGAGCTGGGGAAAGACGTTATGAGGTCGGGCAAATAATCAGCAAGCCAAACTCCTTGAACATCCAGATGGGTCCCAGGCGAGAAAGGACTCTTAGGGGCTACTAAGCCC
Source organism: Hystrix cristata (assembly GCA_004026905.1). NCBI lineage: Eukaryota > Metazoa > Chordata > Mammalia > Rodentia > Hystricidae > Hystrix > Hystrix cristata. The sequence goes on along the minus strand of PVJO010034541.1, from coordinate 2,670 downwards.
TTCCGCCTGTGTTTGGTGTCTTCAGGAGGGGTGTTGTGGACTGAATTTTGTGTCCCCCCTGAATGTGTATGCTAAAGTCCTAATCTCTGGTGTGATGATAGTAGACGGTGGAACCAGTGGGGATGATTAAAGTTAGGTGAGTCATGAGAGTTGGGATCGGTGCCCTTCTAAGAGGACACAGAGCTTCCTTTCTTCTGTGTAAAGAAACAGAGAAAGTGGCTCCATGAGACCTGGAAAGGTCTTCACAAGAACTTGGCGTTGCAGGCACCCTGATCTTGGACTTCTAGCTGCCAGAACTGAGAAATTGGTGCCTGTTGCCTAAGTCACCCAGGCTGTGGCACTGTGAAGGCAGCCTGGGCTAAGAAGAGAGGAAACTTCAACTTGTAAGAGGAGAGATTCTTTTGCTGTAGGTCACACAGGCCTGGCTTTAAAGATCCAAATTCCCAACATATTTGCTATGCACCCGTGTGTCTAACGGAAGGGCACATTGGGAAGGGGTGCCCCGAAGATGGAGGCCCATTCTGCCATGTGCCTTGGGGCTCCCCAACTTTATCACTCTCAGTCTTCATGGTCCAGGAGGCCTGGCCCCTGTGGCCCCATCAGACCTAGGTCTGGCCAAGTCAGCAAATCCTACTGAGCACCTACTTACTCCATGCCTGGTGTGTACGTGCCAGAAGGACAGCAGTGAGCAGAGCAGGTCCGACCCCGCCTCTGTGGAGTTCACATGCTGGCAGAGGAAGAAAGACAATACACAAAATATCTACTGCACTACAAGGTTGGATGGTTGGGAGAAACAAAGCTGGGAGGGTGTGTAGGGGGTGGGAATGGAAACCAAGATGATGGAGCAGGTGACCCTTGAGTGGAGACGTGAAGGAGGTGGGAGAGGAGCCGGCAGAGGGATCTGAGAATGCAGAGCCTCCGAGGCAGGAGCGTTGGGCTGGTGGCTAGAAGAGCAGAAAGGAGCCTGCTGGGGCACAGCAGAGGGGAGAGGGTCGGAAGGGGTGGCAGAGATGGGGATTTTGGCATGTGCTCAAGGGGAGCCGGGAGGCTGTTGGGGGGACATTGAGAAGAGGGGTGAGGATATCTCACCTGTGTGTGTGTGTGTGTGTGTGTTGCGGTGCTGGGGACGGAACCCAGCGCTTTGTGCATGCTAGGCCAGCACTCTACCCCTGTGCTGCACTCCTGCCCCTCACCCACATTTTGATAAGAGCACTCCGTTGGGGATGTATGGCTGGGGGCAAGAGTGGCCGCAGGGAGACCCGTTGGAGGCTGGTGCCATATACTGCGGGTGAGCGATGGTAGAGGTGACTTGGACAGGGTGGCAAGGCAGAGGAGGGGAGGGTCAGCTTCAGTATGGATTTGGAAATCTTTGCTGGCCGCTTGGATGTGGAGTGAGAGATGAACATCAGCATGAGCAAGTGGAAGGATGAGCTGAAAGGTGGCGAAAGCAGGAAGGGCAGGCTCGCGGTGAAAAGTCAGGACTCCCATCTTGGAACTGTTAGGTGTGTGCTGTTCCTTAGAAATCCAAGTGATCCTGGAGCTCTGCATGCTGTCTGGGCTGGAGGCAGACACTGGGAAGGGTCAGTGGAGGGAGGGCATCTGAAGTCGAGATTGGGCCTCATCACAAGCAGATGGTTGTTAGTGGGAAGGAGACGCCTGAAGCTCATATCCAGGGACATCTGGTGTGCAGGAGAGATAGACAGAGATTCTGGAAAGACACCCAGGGACGTGAGTGGAAATGAGCAGGAGCACCTTGCTTCAAGGATGAGCTCCGTGCAACCTGCCCTGGCTGCGGTGCCGTCACAGCTAAGGCACAGGACCTGCGTCAGTCCTGGGACATGAGGAACCAGCTGTCTTCCATCTCACGGTGTTCTGCTGGCGCTTTGGTAGACACGTTGCCTCCCGAGTGACCATCCGGCACGGGGATGTCGAGACCGGCAGAGGGAGACAGAGGCCTGTGGGGACGTTTCAGCCACACCAGCTATGCCTAAACTCCTGCACTTTTAGTTCCCTCACTCAGAAGATGTCCCCGATTTTCTTAAGTCTGGTTGAACTGGGTTTTTGTCATTTGTAACCGAAGGAGTTCTGACCAAAGCAAGAACATGTCCCCATCCCTGTGGGATGACCTCTTCCCACAGTCACTTCCAGGCTCCGCCCCCAGCTGCACACCGCTGCGTGCAGACAGAATCCTCTTCGTAGCAGGCCTTCTTACAGCCGTCTCCTTTGTCTGAGTCTGAGCAAAGAGGCTGGAGGAGAAGGCAAGAGAGAATCGCTGAAGAGATGTTTTGTTTATTCGGTGATTGATTGATTGATCTACAATAGGAGGACTGTCGCGGAGTGCGGCTGTGGCTGTGTAAAGGATGAAAAGGTTACTTGGATATGAGACTTTGCTCAATCAGCCCACAGAGGCTGCTCCATAGTCTCAGGAGAACTGCAGCAAGCCTCGGTGGCTATTTATTTGTATCTCAAGGACATGAGAACCAAGATGTAGAAGAAAGCACTTGCAGCATACGCACAGGTGTTTTGATCAGGGGACAGGGAGGGACTGGGTGGTGTGTTACGGGACACACGTCGACCTAGTTTGAGCAAGTGTATTGGGCAGGAAGCTTTTCAGAGGGCTGGAGGCACATGATGGCCAAAGCTGACATCTCTGAGAATATCTTGCTTTTG
>PVJO010034540.1:0-10833 GCA_004026905.1 Hystrix cristata | reverse complement strand
CTTACTTTCAACATCTTCTGAACTGAGTGAAGGAGACAGACTAATGGTTTCCACATTTATGAGGCAAAACTTCTACCTTCTTCCCTTGTTTTAAATATGGTAAACTTGGTCACACATACACATATGGTCCCCTGATTTAGAAACTCTGCTTCACTTTCTTTAATGAATAAGTGTCTATTCTTTTACAGGATATAGAGATAGTCATCTGGCTGCATGGACAAGGAAAGATCCGATGATTTCAGTACTTCCTGAGAAGATTTTTAAGCATTTCACTTATTTCATCTCCACCTTCACATCGCCCCAAGATAACCGGTACCGTGGAACTCTGAGCGTATGAAGCAGTGTGTGGTGTAAGTCAGGTGCTTCTCGGCTTCTCCAGTTCTGTTCGTGTCAGGAGTCATGAGGCTGCCGGAGCAAATGTTGCTCATATAGCTACTTTGTAGCCTCCAAAATTTGGTGGTATATTATTCTTCAGGGGATTTTTATTTTGTACTTCTCAGTTAACACCACCCCCTCTCTCACATGTGAGGTTCCACTCAGAGGTTGTGGGGACCGCATGAGGGAGAACAGAGAGGTTGGGAACAAATGCTGCCACCCTCATGGGCAAAGTTCATGTGATACAAGGAGACAGGAGGGATGGCCAGTATGTGAGTCCCAGCCAGCTGCTGTCTATACAATGAGGGGCTGCAGTTAAACCCGTGTTCATTCCATATCCACCACTTGGATGCCTTCTTTTACGATTTTTTAAAATCATTTGTGCATTTATTAAATGATCTTTTTATTATTGTGATATATTTTCATTATCAAGTTGTTATATATGGACAAAATACTTTATTTTGTATATGTATGGCAAATACATGCTTGTTGCTTGCCTACAAATCTTTTGTGAACAAATAGCTCTTTACAAGGAGTTTGTTTTGCCTTTTGTTTCTTTTTGGGTTTAACGCTTCCTAGAGTATGATCAAGAACTCCATGCATAGAGCAATACAGTAATTTCTTATAGAGCACTAACGTATAAAGATGTATAGTTTAAGCTTTTCTGTAGGGTTTTGATCTATTTTAGAAGAACTGTTGTGCCAGACATAAGGTAGAGCTCACAGGTCTTTTCTTTCCCTCTCTCAATGGATGCATAGTGTTCCAGTATCAAGTACATACTTAAAATTTTCTTTCCAATGGAATTATTTTGTTACTTTGTGTCTTTGTCAAATATCAATTGGCTGAATAAATGAGGCTCTATTTCTGAGTCTTCTATTACATTCCATAGATTTGTGTGTCTTTTTCATTTTTTTAATTAGTGCATGTTTATAATACATAATAATGATATTCATTTTCGGGAATTGATATACATATTGTGCCTTGATCATTTCTACTCACCCTTATCCCCCTGTTCTCTTCTCTCTTCTCCCCAGATCCCTTTCCCATCTCCACAGTCTACCTCCTTTTTCCCATTATATACCTTTTGCTTTGCCCTTTAAATTATTTTATCTTGCATCTCTTAGATTAGAGAAACCATATGACATTTAACCTTCTATGTTTGATTTATTTCACTTAGTATTATGGTCTCAAGTTCCATCCATTCTCCTACACATGACTCAAATTTATTCTTTATGGCTCAAATTTATTCTTTATGGCACAGCAATAATACATTATGTGTATATACTTCATTTGCTTTATTCATTCATTTGCTGATGGGCATGAAGGCTGCTTCCATGATTTAACTGTTGTGAGTTGTGCTGTTATAAACATGGGTACGCATGTATCATTGCAATATGATGATTTTAGCTGTTTTGGAAAAATACTCAAAAGAAGAATAGCTAAGTCAGACTGAATTCTATTTTTAGATTGTGAGGAATCATCATACTGATTTTCTTGGTGGTTGTACTAGTTTATATTTCTACCAATAACATAGAAGAATTTTCTCAACAAGCTCATCAGCATGTGTTATTTTTGTAGCCTTGATGATAGCTGTTCTAAGGTGGAAACTTCATGTTATTTTGATTTGCACTTCCCTACTGGTCAAAGATGATGAGCATTTCATGTACTTACTGGTTATTTGTGCTTGCTCTTCTGAGATATCTCTATTCCTTTCAATTGTCCATTTTTTTTTTCCCGAGTCTCATTTTGATGAGTCTCTAATTTTGATTACATTGATAGAGGCCTTTTCTCCATGTGCTAAGTTTGGCTAAGTGTTTATCAATTTTGTTTATTCTTTTAATGAATCAAATCTTTGTCTTATCGATCTTTTTGTACTGTTTTTTAAGTCTCAATTTCATTAATTTTCGCTCTAATCTTTATCATTTCTTTCCTTCTATAAGTTTTGATTCAGAATGTCTTGGAAGATATTCTGCTTGGTTTTGGTGAATAAATTTTTTATTTACTTTGTATCAGCTTTTAATCATTCCTCACCTCCTATAATTCTCAGGATTCTTTTTTTTTTAGTCATGTAGCAGCTTATGGATCAGTTTCTATGGTACCTTCTTGTTTTTAGGGTATCACCAAGTATGTGATCTGCTTGGGTATTTTTTTTGTTTTTTTGTTTTTTTTTTGGGGGGGTTGGTCCTGGGGATCAAACTCGGGGCCTTGTGTTTGTGAGGCAAGCACTCTAACCACTGAGCTAAATCCTCAGCCCCATGATCTACTATTTTAGTCTTGTCTTCTCACACTCTTTTCTCACACTGATCGTTTCTGCTGCCCACATACTTTCAAGAGAATTTTTTGTATCCTGGATTTCTGCTTGATTTTTCTTCATGATCTCCAATTCTTCAAACTGTTTAATTCAGTCAGCCTTTTGTTTGTGTCCTCTTTAAATTCCTAGAACAGTTTACCAGATAATCCTTTATTTACATCCTCTTTGAGCTTACTAAACAGTTTATGGACTAATTTATTTGTTTCTTTTTTGATCTCTTCAAATATTTTGACCATTTGCTGCCTTACTTACCCTACTTCAATGCCTGTGAGATCAGCTTGGAGGGAGTTAAGAGTTTTCAGCGGCAATGTATTGCCTTGGTTTCTCCAAGGGATCCAGAGGATCACTGAACCTGTCTTTCCCCCTGCTACAGTCTTGAGGGCATGGCCAGCTAGAGGTTTTTGCGTCTGTTTCATAATTGGATGTCTTCAATTGTCTCAGAGGTGGAAGGGCAGGGTGACTCCTCAAATTCCCAGTTTTCTGTTGATTTCCGAAGGGATCTTCCTGATCTCTGCCTCCTTCTCCCATGCTAGTCCCTGAAGCTACTTATATTTACTCTTTCTATGCCACTCCAGGTGAGCACGCCAAGCAAAGCCCTCTGGCTATGCCCTTCCTTTCTGATTCTCTTCCCACGCCAACTCTGATTGCACTCCACTACCCAGCCCCAAATTCAGTGGTGCCTAAGGACTGTGGCACTCAGCATCTTTGGACTGAAGATAGGAGGGTTCCTGTGCAGAACCAAAGGTCGGTGACAGGCACGATACCCCAGGAGCACAGAACTCATCAGTGTTTGGGAAAGCGATGTGTGGGTGGCTGTTTTGGCACTGCTGGAGTGTCTTTTCTGCTCCCCTGGCCCACTCTGGTTGTTACTGCTGCCCACTCCTGCAACTCACTAACATGGCTCTCTCATTGTCTGTTTCTGGGTCCCTAAGCAGGAATGTGCACTTGTTTTTTAATTTCCCAAAGGCCCACTGGTCCTAACTTAGTCACTGCCCTCCAAATGATTCTGACTACAGTTTTTCTATTGACCTGATTTGCAAATATCTCACTTCCTGGCTTCCCTCTTCTAGTGAAAAAAGAGCCAGGATAGGTGGGCACTGGATGCTGGGGTGGTCACAAGTCCAGGCACTAATCCCAGAAGTCTTGTCATCCCTTCCCTCACAGTATTAGATTCCCTGCCAAGATGGCCTATTCACCAGGCCTAAGATGGCACATAATCCTTGTTGGCATGGCGGGGGCCGGGGGGTAACTTCTATTTCTAAATACTGCTGGTACTGACTTTCATCAGCTGGGCTTCTCCTTCACGTCCCATATTGGAGTCTTTGTTCACCCCCCATTTCTAAGTAACAGCACTTCTCTGTGCACTTCTTTTTACCTTTGCACTTGTACTACTGACTCTAGTCACCCATGATGGAACCTTCATCAGATTTGTGAATCTTTGTAACAAAAGTAATACATCATATCATTATACCAGTTCTTGGAAGCAGTTAATATAAATCCTCTGTGTCATTTAATTCCCCAGAGAAAGACAATCCAAGAAATGATTAGACTAGTAAAATCTTTACTATGGCACATCCTTTGAAGAATAAAATGTGAGGAATTAGAAGTCAACGATGAAGAGCTCAGACCAGGATGAATGCCTGACACCTCCTGAGAGAGAAGTGGAAGGATTCTGGGAAAATCTCAGACTGGAGTGCGGTTTGAAAAGGTCTTGATCACAATGATAAGACATCTTTAAGCAAACATCACCTATCAAAATAGATCCGTGTTAGGCAGAAATTGGCCACATCTGATAACCCCCCCAAACATGCTCAGACATAAGCTGGGGCATTCCAGTGTGCATGTGTCTAAGCATCATGGTTCACCCAAAGGAGTATCAGAAGCAGAGTTTCAACAACTGGGCTCAGGGCAACTGATTATCCTCAAGGGGATAAGTAGAACCCGGGAAGTTTGCCATAGTCTACTTCCAAGCCACTAATTAACCCCCTGTGGTGGACTTACTATTGTGGTCAACCTGAGCAGAAACGCCCAGCTGAACTGAGTTGGTGTGGTTCTGGGCGTAGAAGAACCATCTGAAGATTATTGCCAACACAACATAAAGGAGTAGGGGAGCAGAAGACAGCGGCCAGCTGTTTCCCAGGAAAAGCTCTGTTGTGGCCGCTTCTCCTGAAGGAGACTTGACTCTTTTCATCAAAGAAGGAGCTTGGGGCCTTGCTGTCATCCAGGATGGCTGCTGCTAACTTCAGGGGAGCTCTGGTCTTCATCTCCACTGCAAGCATCGTATTCTGGTTTCAGTAAAGATTTCATCAGCCATTATCTGTAGGCACAGATATACATGGGACATTGCTGTGGGCTCCCAGCCCTTGCTTGATTGGATCTTTTGGGTCTCCAGTGCATAAAGAAATGTTCCACACTCTTCCTGTATTTGGCTTGTGCGTGTGAATGTTGTAACTTGTAAATGTCCTATATTAAATCTGCTCTCTTGCAAACCATTGACTCTAGAAAGGTAACTAATACACCTCCCAAAGTTTTCTGATTATTAGTTTTTATTATATTTATTGATAATTATTACATAGTAGTAAATAATTATTACTGATTTTGTTTAAACAAGATATTCCTATTCAATAAGTCTTAATTTCATACATATATTTATAACATCCTACACATATAGAAAGAATATGTACTGAAAGAATAAAGAAATTACATGAAACAGCCTCTATATTAAAGATACTTTATGATTTATTCATGATATGAAGTCTACATAAGTTTAAAAAATGTTCCTAGGAATATAACTTATTATTTATATGAATTTTTTTCATAACAAACCTCAATGTATCAGTAAAGCCTCGACAAATGTATTTCTATTAATATAATATAGAGTTTTGTATTAGCAATAAAAAGTAAATATAGTAAGAACTATATGCTTTTTTTCAAATATTTGATGACATACAAGATAGAAATGAGAGGCTGGGGATTTAGCTCAGTGGTAGAGCATTTGCCTAGCAAGTGCAAGGCCCTGAGTTGGATCCCCAGCACCAACCCCAAAAAATAGAAATGAATGCGAGTTTTTGTAATACAAGCCAGCATATTTGAGATAAATGCATATTTTATTATGAATTATTCTCTGTCAATATCTTTAGGAAAAAAGGAGTTATATATGTGTGTGTGTATATATATATATATTATATATATATATATACTCATCAGTAATAAATAGATCAATAGGGGTTCCGAGAAACAGGTAGCGTGCAGTAGTATTTTGTCATTGGCCAAAGGGAACAAAACTAATGAGCAAAGGGAATGGAAAAACATAAGGGCAAGATTGGAAGGATAGGATTCTGCTTTTAATTAATCCTGTTGCCTACACCAGTAATAATATTGACAATAATAGAAATGTTGCTAACACATTTATACTTTTACTTTTATGTGAGAAAGCTGAACTTTCACCTTTCTATAACTTACAAAATTCATCATATTTTTCCAAATTAAGAATCTCCCATGAGACAGACAAAATATGAAACAATAAGGAAAAACAACAGTGTATGTGTGGCTTAAAATTCCTTTAGTTATTTAGAGACATTGTGAGAAGTTTCAGAGATATACATAAAAAAATTGAGAGAAGCTAACTGAGATGAGATACTAAAAATGTACCAAATTACATGTAATATTATCTATAGACATCATGTAAGTATGAACAAATTCTTTTCAGGAAAAACAGCAACACAAATTTAATATCCTTCAGTTTATTTTATCACTGTTTCTAATTAGAATATGTCTCTGCTTCGAATTTTAATCACAATGTTCTTCAATGCAACTTTCACATCTTTATTTCTCAAACTGTAGATCAGAGGATTGAGCATGGGCACTATATTAGTGTAGAAAACAGAAGAAATTTTTCCCTGTTCCATAGATCCAAAAGAATATTTAAAATACATGACTGCAGCTGATCCAAAAAATAAAGAAATGGCAACGATGTGAGAGCTGCAGGTACCGAAGGCTTTGGATCTTCCTTGTGTAGATTCAATGTGCAGAACGCTTGTGATGATGAAAATGTAAGACGTTAGGATGGTAATACTCGGCACTGTGATATTAACACCAACCACAATGAGCACAACCACTTCGTTGATATACGTGCTGGTGCAAGACAGCTGGAGGAGGGGCAGGATGTCACAGAAGTAATGGTTGATGACATTGGCATCGCAGAAGGTGAGCCTAAGCATGCAGCCCGTGTGGGCACTGGCTCCAGCCAAGCCCATGGCGCAGGCAGCAAGAGACAGCCCAGAACAGACCTGCGGAGACATGGCGACCTTGTACAGCAGTGGGTGGCAGATGGCCACGTAGCGATCATAGGCCATTGCGGTCAGCATGTAGCACTCAGAGATGACAAAGAGGAGAAAGAAAAACAGCTGAGCCATACACCCCGCATAGGAGATGACATTCTTCTTTGAGACAAAGTTCATCAGCATTTTGGGAGTGGAAACAGAAGAGTAACAGAGATCGATACAGGAGAGGTTGAAGAGGAAATAGTACATGGGGGTGTGGAGGTGAGAACTGAGCACAATCAGAATGCTCAAGCCCAAGTTGCCCACCAGGGTGACAATGTAGATCATGAGAAACAGGCAGAAGAGGACTAGCTGGAGCTCTGCACGATCTGTTAGTCCAGCAAGAAGAAACTCAGTCACCGAGGACTCATTTCCAGACAGCACGGTCATGGTCGAAAATCTGGGAAGATAGAAAAAAGTGTTATTAACAGAGAATTCGGCTGTCTGCTTCCAAATTTTCCTTGATAATGAAAAGACTGGAAGAATTTAAATAAGATTTTCTGTTTTGTGGAATCTGAACATATTACCACATACTCCCCCTCAACATTCCAATTACTCTGTATTTTCTCTGATGAGCTAAATATGACAAACAAAGTAATCTATCCTTCCTAGAAGACAAAGAGATAAAGTGGTTCAGACATAACCAGCTGATGAGTTTAGATCATGGAATTCAGGCTAGCAAATCTCCCCCTCACTCATCCTGACCCTCACTTCATAGTTCCTACTCATGTTTCCATTATTCTGCCAGACCCTTCAGTTTCCCTACGAAAACCAACAACAAAATAAATCCTCTGTGCCAGAGCTGTGCCATATTCTTTTATTCTGTTTCTCAGATGGTAGTCTCTCCTAGTCTACAGGGTTTCCAGACACCTTAATGCAAAATCTATGAAGTCAACGATTGAATTGACAATTACACGGTAATTCTGTGGTAGTTTAAGATTTATGATCAATCATATACCCCAGTGTTTCTGCACATTCTGCCATACTCCATCCACGCTAGACAGAGGACGAAGGAGGATGTTGACTGTGCTTTCAAACATCTTTGCATGAGGGAATGAAAGAGAAACAATTCATTTGAGTGCCTATTATATTAGTCGTCAATTTTGAAAAGAGTTGCCAAACTATATTCTTTGTGACATGTAAACGCACCGTATGTCACTGTTTTTTGTTTTGTTTTGTTTTGTTTTGTTTTAGAAGGAGATGAACACAGCTCCTTTCCCTGATGCTGCTCTGCTCTTGATGTATCTTCTGAGGCTGTTACAGCTGACTTGCTACCAGGCAGAAAATGATGCCAACACAGCCAGGAGCAGATGAGATAAATGCAGGCAGTAGATGAAATCAGAGTTCCAGACTGTTAAGTTTCTTGGTTTTATAACATAATAGTTCTCATTTTTCAGCCACATGGGGAGGGGAAAAGGTAAATAGAGACTAAATTAACTCACCCTCCTTCTACTCAGTGAACACAGTGCTGATCCTTTGTGTGTGTCTCAGTCTCACTGTCCTGAGGTGGCTGTGACTCCAGAGGTGTCAGACCTGACCAGATGCAGGCACAGACTCCTCTTCCTGAACCGCCAAAAGGATCACACACAGATCTCACAATGTGTGTGTCCCGGGAGCCATTCTGAAGTGTAGGCCAAACTTCTGGTTATATGCTCGCCCAGAGAGGGCGAAGGAAAGCCGCAGACCTGACACCAGAGTCAAATGTCATAGAGCCTACAGCATATGCCTAAGCCTTAGGATGCTCTTGTACCTGACCAGAAATCCAGGAATAGATGCCCCCTGGGACTTTCCCATGGTGATAAACAAGAAGGAAAAGAAATACTGGTGTCTGTGTTTATACTCCAATTCATGATAGTACATACAATCTTCCCACAAGAGATTGTACAGTCCCCAGGTGCAGATGAGTGAAGCTTCTGCTGTTATTTATACGCATGTCAATATAATTAATATCATTTAAATGTTTCGCTAACTATGGGTAAAACATTAGTTAGGAAAAAGCTTTATTAAAGTCTGTTATGCTCTTTGTTGCTATTTTGAGTGCTTTTAAAGTACCTGTATATATTGTTGCATATACACAGAGATCCTTGTTGCCCTTCATCCTTTCCTAGGGAGAAAGGGCAGGGTATTTTTTAATAAAAAATATTGTGTAATATACTAATTATTAATTTATGAATATTTAACTTCCTTGTGCTTTTCTTACTTGATATGTCTTTGCTTTTAAAGGACTATAAATTCCTGAACATAAATAATCAAACAAAATTCAACAAAGTAGAAAAGGATGAAACTGAAGCAATAAAATGTCCCATGTAAAATGTCCAGGGCCTGATGGCTTTAGTGCTGAAATCTACATAACATTTTAAAATCTAATTCCAATTCTTAAACTTCTCAAACAGTGAAAGGTAAGGAACTTTGCCAAACTCTTCTTCTGAGGCCAGCATTACCCTAGTACCAAAACCAAACACAGATACAACAAAAAAATAAGAACACTGTAGACTGATTTTTGCTGATAAATACTGGTGCACAACTGCTCAACAGAATACTAGAAAATTAAACTCAACCACACATCAAAAAGATGATACATGATGAAATGGAATTTTCAAAATACATCAATAATTGTGAAAAAGGACATCAACAGATCTCAGGACAAACATCATATCATCATTTCAATAAATACAGAGACAGCATTTGATAAGATTCATCATTCCTTTCATGATAAACACTCTCAGTAAATTAGCTATAGAAGAACCCTAAAAGTACTAAAGAATATAGATAAATAGATATAGATATACTGGTATATACCACAGTCAGTATCATACTAAATGGGGGAAGCTGAAAGTGTTTCCTTTATGATCAAAATGAAAGTGTTTCCTTTGTAGTCAAAATTTTCTACTTTCACCAATCATATGTAACAGTACTCTAAGTTTTAGCAAGAACACTTAGGCAAGAGAAAGAAATAAAGGGTATCCAAATTGGAAAGGGAAAAGTTAAATTATCCATGTTTACAGAAGATATGATTTTTATACATAGAAAAATCGAGTTATTTCATGAAAAAGCTGTTAGAACTGATAAATTAGTTCAGTAAAGCTGCAGCATACAAAATCAACCTACAAAAACAGCACCAATTCACCAATAATGAACTTGCTGAAAAAAGTAGAAAAGTAATGCCATTCACAACAGCTATTTTAAATTTTTAGAAATAAATTTAAATAAGAAAGTGAAAGGTCTCTACAATGACAAATATTACACATTGACGAAAGAAAAGAAATTGTAGCACACAGAAAATTGGGAAGATATTCCTTGTTCGTGAATAACAAGAATCAATATTCTTAAAATCACTATACTGTCCAAAGTGGCTTTTATGGCTTATATCTAGATATCCCACCAAAAACTCATGTGCTCATAGGTGTAGCTTTTGGGAGGTGAGGGATAGTGAGTGTGTGATACTGGACTAGTCCACCAGTGGGTTTGTAGCTGGGTGTGCTGTTGGGAGGTGAAGCCTGGTGGGAAGAAGTGGGTCACTGGGCATGGCCTGGAAAGGAGTATATATATATCCTTCTTCCTCCTTTAATGCTACCCTGCTTCCTACCTTCCATACAATAAGTTCTTTCTCTTCTGCCATCCCCTCTGCCATGCCACCCTGCCTGAAGCCAGATGACTGTGAACTGGACCTTTTACAAACCGTGAGCTAAAATAAACCTGTCCTTCTTTAACTCACGAGTATCACACATTTTTGTCCCAGCAACGAGAAAGTAACTAAGACAGTGATCTATGGATTTAAGGCAATTCTCATCAAAGCACCAACAAATTTCCTCGAAGTAATATAAA
>PVJO010034539.1:0-10713 GCA_004026905.1 Hystrix cristata | reverse complement strand
GGGTGCAGCTCGGGTCTTGGAAACTTCCTCGCATGCACGAAGCCTGGGGTTTGAGTGATCCCCAGCACCACAAAAACTAAGTAAACAAAATAGAATGAGTTACTCCGGAAAGCACACTTTTTCACATGTAAAGTAGCATTGAAGCAATTTAGCACCCAGATGGTTAAAAGGCTTAAAGACAGATAGTTCAATAATCTAGTAAACTTTTAGCTCATAGGATCAAACTCTCTCTCTCTCCCTCTAACACACACACACGCACGCGCGTGCGCACACACACACACACACACACACACCCCTTGTTAAATTGCCCATGCTGGCCTCAAACTTTAAATCCTCCTGTATCGGCCTCCCGAGTAGATGGGATTACAGGCATGTACCACCACATCTGGCTGATAACAAAAAAAGGGGTGCCGCAGTACTGGGGAATCAAACTCATGAGCACCCTGCCACTGAGCGAGGTCCCCAGCCCCTTCTGAGACAGGATCCCACTGAGTTGCCCAGGCGGGACTTAACTGGCACTCTTCCTGCCTCCACTTCCCACAGTGCTGGGAGTCCAGGCGTGTACCATCACACCATGCTGCAGAGGCGTTTCTGTTTGTTTCGTTTTGTTTTGAGTGCCGAGGAGGGAACCCAGGGCTTCACGCAAGCTGGACAAGGACACACCGCCGTCCCCTCCCCAGCCCTGCCAGAGCTTTCCAAAGAGCAAAGTCGTGCATGGGGAAAGTGGCTCAGAGCCACGTGTGGCCTCCTTTACCCAATAAACCGAGCCTATTTCTTTTCCTTTATTTATTTAAAAAGCCTTTGGTGGCAGGAATACAGTATAAAGACATTGGAAAATCTACAAGGCGTCACTACATATCCCTATACACACGGTGCACATAAATCGTACTTCCTTCAGTCTCCTGTGAGGCCCTGAGCCCGCTGAGGGCTAGTGATCCAGAGGTCCCCGCGGCTGCACCCCCAGGCCGGTGTAGTTCACCGTGTACACTGGCCGCTGCACCAGGGAAACTGAGTCGGCAGGCGCCGTGGACCTCGGGTGGCGGGGCAGGAAGGCAGAGGACAGAGAGTGGCCGTCGGAGCCCCACATCCTCTTGGGCTCGGCAGCACTGCTGTCTCTGGCGGGCACCCCGGCGTCGCTGCAGGTCTCCGTAGAAGGCTGCAGCGGGTTGATGATGACCATGTACACATGCTCCTGCGCCTTCAGGATCCTCTCCAGCTGGTGGACGTTGTAGGTTTTGGGGTTCTTGAAAGGGACGTCATCGGGCAGGCCCATGACCTCCAAGGCGGAGGGGTTCTCTTGGATCAGCTTGTAAGGGACCAGCACGGGCCGGTTCAGGCCCAGGGCCTCGCCGTACTTCTCACTGAAGAGTTCCCGCACCCGTTCGCGGAGGATCACTACGTTCCCCAGTCTGCCGCCGTCGCCCCGCTCGGGCTGGGGCTGAAGTTCTTGGAAAGGCCCGCTGACTGTGAACTTGATCTTGTCAGCCCTGGCGAGGATCTCCCGCAGGCTCTCGGCGCCCAAGGTGCACGGCTTCTGGAAGGGGATTCCTGGGGGCAGCCCCTCGACGCGCACCCAGCCGGGGTGGCCCTGGATCTGGTCGTAGGGCACCTGCACTGGGTACGTGACGCCCCAGGCTTCCCCATACTTCTCACTGAACAGGGCCTGGACCTGCTCCTGCAGCGTGCTGGCCGTGTCAACCCCGGGGGGTCTGGCACCGTAAGGATCTGGAAAGTCCTGTCTCTTAGGGCACCCATCCACGGGGGAGTCCCCACAATCCCTCTCTGGACCGTCAGTGGCGGGATCCTTGACACCCTCAGTGGGCAGCTCGGGCCTCTTGGTGACAAACCGGATGCTGTTGCTGGCTGCCAGGATCTGACACAGTTCGATGAAGCTAAAGCAGTCGGGCTGGCGCAGGGAGATGCCATCCGGCAGCCCCACCACGAACAGCTCCCCGGGGTGCTTCAGGAACTTGGAGTACGGCACCTGGACGGGGTCTGAGAGGCCGATGGCCTCGGCGTATCTGGCATTGAAGAGCAGCTCCACCTGCTCCCGCAGCAGCCAGGTCACGTTGCCATGAGCGTGCTCCACGGGCCACTCCTCCAGCCACAGGTCCTCGCCGGGCCCTTGGTCAGCCAGTCCCTGCATCCCACAGCTGGAGTCCTCAAAGGGCGGGTGGCCCAGCAGCAAGTCTGTCATCTCTGCAGAGATTGCCAGAGGGTCTGGGGCGGTGACCTGAATGATGTTCAGGTCGTCAGGCTCAACTTTGATTGGCTGCAGCTCCCCAGAGGTTCCTGGCCCACGGTCTTCCAAATTGCTGCCTTTGTCTGACCCTGCGGTCACAGCCAGGTCGAGGGTGGTGACCCTAGAGACCTCTGCGGAGGTGTCCTCAGATGGGCTGGCTGGCTCCAGCTTTGTGGCATCTTCAGTAAACTTGTTCCCTGTGACGGTCTGCTCATCGAAGCTCCCCCTGATGACAAAGCGGATGTTGTGTCGCTCCTCCAGGATCCGCCTCAGCTTGGAGGCCCCGTAAGTGCAGGGGCGCTTGAAAGGGATCTCGTCTGGGATGCCCACGATCTCCACAGCCTCCGGGTGGCAGGCAATCTTCTTGTAGGGGACACGGACCGTGTGGCTCAGGCCCAGGGCTTCCCCGTACCTGCTGTTGAACAGGATCTGCACACACTTCCGCAGGATATTGATGTCCTTCGTATTCTTGATGAAGGCGTCCCACTTCTCTGACTTGTCGTGGACGATGGAGAACAGAACGTGCTTGGAGATCTGGATATTCCGGACAAGAGGCCCTGCGGGCCCCAGGGGCTTCTGTCCACAGCAGTCAGAGACGTTCTGGGCAGTGGAGGCCTTGGGCTCGGACAGCAGCAGGCGCAGGCCCGGGTCGCCAGGGTCAAGGGGGCAGATGGGCGCCTCCCACTTGGGCTCATGGCGGGCGGCGTGGCTGGGCAGGTGGGGGCCATGTGGGAAGCTCACCACGGAGGAGTCCACGGCAGGGGCAGGGGACGGGTCCTGCGGGGACCCCTGGTGAGGCTGGCTGCGCAGACCACGGTCCCCAGACGCCGTGGGCAGCAGGGAGATGCTGTTCAGCACCCCCAGAGCCTGAGAATCCTGCCTGCTGTCGTCCAGCGGCCTCTTGTGTTTGAAGTGCACACTGTGGCTGCACTCCACGTGGGCTGCACTCATGGCACCCGGTCGTCTCCTTCTAGAAACTGGCCGAATAAATGTTCCCAAGTTTATGGGGCTTGCGTCTCCTTCTGGAGTTGGTTTCCAGGCTCCTCCTGTCTGAAACTAAAGAATTGAATGGAATGAGAAAAAAAAAAAAAAAAGGTGCCAAAGTTTATATGAAAAAGTAAAAGTGGAGAATGAGGGAGAAAATGTCTCTACAGAGTGACCCGAGTACAAGATGAAAACAAGCCCTTCTTGGCATCTGTGTCCTTTTACACGGCCCAAACTCCAGGAAACCTGAGAGAACTTCTACATCCGCGTCCTGAGAGGCGTGCTGGGCTCCCAGCCTCAGGCTGCTGTCAGGTCCAGCCACCCTACTGGAAACCTGCTGGAGTTCTCCTGCGAAGGCTGCCGCAGGGCTTTGCGGACAGGTCCGTGGTGTGTGGTGGGCTCCTGTCTTTAACAGGTCCCGCCTGCTCCCCAGCCAGCTCGGCCCTGCCCCCGTCTGCCTCCCTCGGCACTAGGGGACGGTCAGGCCACAGGCAGCCCCGCTCCCAGGGAAAGGCCCCGCGCCCGCCCTGCCTAGGGGCTCGAGGTGGAGCACAGCGACACCTCCTCCATGTCCAAGCTGCGCTCCGGGGAGGACGGCAGAGCGCGAACTAGTCCTGTTTCCAAACAACAGGACTTCGCTAGGTCTCCAGTTTCTGCATTCTCTGTTACTGGGTCCCGGGCCTTACTCAGGAAGAACTGAAATCCCTTGATTAGTCTTTGCCTCTGTCTTCCTTGTTACTACAAATACCTGTAAACACAAATAACATGCAGCATACACAATATGGAAATTTTCAAAGCCGTGATCAACCGGACAGCTTGACCCCCGTCCATCAGATAACCAAGCACATTGCGAGGTCTATTTCGTGACAGTCCAGGCTTGTTCCCAGGATAAATTTATCTGCCTAGTAAAACACATGGACCAGTTTAAAAGTGTAATCCAGCCGGTGGGGTGCACACCTGTGATCCCAGCACCTGGGAGGCTGAGATAAGAGGATCTCTGTGAGTTGAGGGCCAGCCTGAACTGCATAGTGAGACCCCGTCTCCAGAACACCCGCAACACACAAAAAGTATGTATCAGCCAGTGCTTACTAGAGAAAACAGCTGTAATACAGATACACAAATATGTAAGAATTTAAAGATTCGCTTACAGCAGCCGCCCAGAGCCAGGTGTGGAGGAGCGCAAAAGGCCCGCAGAGCGCTGGAGATCTGAAGGATCCAGTTGAGGGCCCAGAGCTCAGTGCAAGTCGGTATCAGGAGGCCGAAGGGTCTGCGGTGGAAGCCAGGAAACCATGTCCAAGGTGGAAGCAGAGACTGGAGCTCCTCTGAAGAGGATGGAAGCAGCCTCCCTTCATTTCCGTTTTATACCATTCGGGTGCCAATCCTCCCTAGGGAGGGTCGTCCACACCCTGCTCCTCC
Organism: Hystrix cristata; assembly: GCA_004026905.1. Lineage (NCBI taxonomy): Eukaryota > Metazoa > Chordata > Mammalia > Rodentia > Hystricidae > Hystrix > Hystrix cristata. The sequence continues at coordinate 6,071 of PVJO010034539.1, read as the reverse complement.
CCAGGGTGTGTCTTCCATCCCAGACTATGTTGAGCTAATCTAGTTGGGAGTTATTTTCTCAGGTTGACACAATCAACCATCACAAAGTGTAATTGAAAAAAAAAAATGTACAGAGCCAAGCACTGTGTAGACTCTGGAGTTGGAGATGGTTATGATGTGGGTTCTGATCTGATGTCACTGGAAGACAAATCTACAAGGGGCGATGTAAAATATTTCTAACAGTAAAGGGCACACTGCGTGAATCCCCCTCAGAATCTGCCCCCTCACTTCTGAAACACTTAGCGCGTCCTTGTGGCCACTTTCTAAAGCAATTCTGGCGTCCTCTTTCCTGAGTGTCTGTAGGAGTTGTGATCACAGATACCTCAAATGCTGCTCCCGAGTGCCACGCAGGAGCAAGGCGGGCTGGTAAAACATGGCAGTGTGTCCCCATCCACCTTCTTCAGGGCACGTGGCACCGTGTGACTCCTGGCTCTCGCCCAGTCACAGTGACCACGAAAGGGAAACATTTTGAATCAATTCAGATCATCCAGGCAGCCAGAACAGCACAACAAATGACACTCAGGAAACAGGGCTCCAGAGCTTCTTCAGAACGTGGCACGAACAATGAGACGAGCGTGCCGGAGGCCAGGGGAGGGCTGTGAGTGGCACTGGCGGCAGTGGTCGTCCACTGCTCTAAGTTCTTTTGAAATCCTAAGTACTCGCTGTCTCTTCGGTAGCCCCTTGTGTGTTAGGGAGTGAGAGGGAAACGAGTGTGAGTTCACGAAGGCCGAGGGCACCAGGACCAGGCGGCACATTGACCCCCGAGAGGCTGCTCAGCGGCCACAGCAGGACCAGCCGGGACGATGTGCAGGAATCAGCGGGGAGAGAAGGCAGGCTGGGAGGGGAGCACTGTCCAGCGTCGGGGAGGCCCTGGGCTCATCCCCGGCACCCCTAGAAGGGGGAGCGACAGCAGGCCGAATCAACTGCAGGTGTCCGGCCGGAGAAGCAGGAAGCATGGGGGCGCCTCGCTTAGCAGGGGCTCTGCTTTCTGCAGCTGCATTCGTCATGGTTTAAAAGTGCAGCGTGGAGATCCCAGAAGGAACCCACAGGCTCCAGGTAGTACCTTCTTCTGAGCAATGTGGCAGGATCTGTGCCATCTCACTCCATCCCTTCCAGGCCATGAGTCACCTCTGTCCGTGCCACAGAAGTCACTCGCCCTCTGCTCACTCAGCTGTGCGGCCAGCAGGTCCACTGTCATGGCCCAGGTGCTCAGCATCCCACGTCTCACTGGCCAATGGCCCCAAAGCACAAGAGCAGTGAGGCCGAGGAGGCCCGGGGCACAGGACGGGGACAGAGGTAACCCACGCTCGGCGCCACTGCAGCAGGGCGAGGGGAGGGGCACACAGAGGGCTCCGTGCAGCTTGGGGCACCCCTGTGGTCTGAATATATGTATTACCTTTCCGTGGGGGAGCAAAAGTATGTGGGCATTGTTACGGCTGTGTCTCGATGTCCCCCCAAAGCCCCATGTAGTCACGGGTGGGGCTTTTTCAGAGGTGGCTTAATCTAGAGTGTGTGATGCTGGGATTAAGGGTGTGTGGTTACTAAATCAATCCACTGATTGGTCTGGCACGGTTCTGGGATCAAGGATGTGATACTAGGATTAAAGGTGCTGGGATTAAGAGTGCGAGTGCTGCCCACCCGAAGGGCAGATAAAATACAAGGGACAGAAAGAGGATGCCGAGGTCTCTGGCTTGCTTTACTGCCTTCTGCCCACGGTAAACTGTTGCCCTCTGCCTGCCGCCCTGCCTTGGGGCAGCCGACTATGAACTGAAACCCCTACAGACTGGGAGCCAAATAAACCTTCCTCCTTTAACTTTGGGTATCAGGTATTTTGTCTCAGCAATGAGACAGGTAACTAAAACAGGGAGAGAACAAGAAGAGGCAGAAGATAACGGCTATGTGACTAAGATCTCAACAAGGAATGTGGACTTCATCCTTTAGGAAATGAGGTGCCGTGAAGATTTAGTTTTGATTTGGTTTTTTGAAACAGGATCCCACTATATAGTCCAGTCTGGCCTGGAACTCACAGTGATCCTCCTGCCTCAGCCTCTCCAGGCATGCACCATTGTTATGGCTGTGTCTGGTTGTCCCCCAAAAGCCCCATACAGCCATAGTGGGGCTTTTGCGAGGTGGCTGGATCTAGGATATGTGGCTGTGACGCTGGGATTAAGGGCGTGTGCTACTAAATTAGTCCAGTGATTGGTTTAGCATGGTTCTGGGTGTGGATAATCAGAAGGCCCACTCTGGGTGTGGGTGGCACCCCCCAAATGGTGGGTAGCCTGGAAGAAATGAAAGGGAGAGGCAGGCGGCTGCTGCTGCTGCCACCTTCTGTTTGACCCGAGCAGTTTCTCCTCTGCCTGCCGCCCTGCCTTGCAGCCAGCCGACTATGAACTGAAACCCCTACAGACTGGGAGCCAAATAAACCTTCCTCTTTTAACTTGTGGGTGCTGAGAAAAGTAACTAAGACTCCCAACGTGCTCAGCAGAACATAAATTTTTTGTTTCTTGTTTTTCTTGTCATTGTTGTTTTGGTTTTTTGAAACAGGGTCTCCTTATGCCGTTCAGGCTGGCTCTGAACTCACTCTGTAGCCCAGGCTGGGCTCATCTCATGGCAATCCTCCTGCCTCAGCCTCAGAGTTCTGGGATTACAGGCGTGCACCACCGCACCCAGCAGAATATAAATTCTTATTCTGGATCCATGAACAGACTCTAGAGGGTCTTTTAAACTAAATTACAATCGAGATTTATATCTGCGTCTATATGGGAATTACTTCCAGAGAATATTTATAGTTTTCAGCAGATTCAGGAGTCTGTTGACCCAAAAGGTAAAAAGCACTTCAGAATTTGTAGAATTGCAATTGCAATGAAGTTATAGAAAATAAGATTAAATGCCATTATGGAATAGTGTTTCTTGACTTTTTAAAAATCCAAACCACCACCAGATGTGGTGGCACACATCTGTAATCCCAGCACTTAGAAGACTGAGCCGGGAGGATCACTGTGAGTTAGAGGCCAGCCTGCACTACGAAGCAAGACCCTGTCTCAAGAAACCAAAAAGAAAAAGTCCAACCATCTTTGATATCCTCCATCTCCATATCCATGACTCCCCCTGGCGGAAATTGCCATTCCACTCTGAGATTCTGCTCAGTCTCCCTAAGGATCCCTCCTCCCATCCTCCCTCCCCCCACTCGGCCATACTGGGAGTCATTCACAGTCACACCCCGAACTAAAAAGTCTTGACTGGGCTCTGCGTTTAGTCATAGTAACGTAAAAATCGGCAGATGTTTTGTTTTCCAAATGTTAAATCATATTCCGAGAGGGATTCGTATCCAGCAACATGGCAGCTGTGGGGTTCAGGCAAAACATCCCACCAAAAACAGAACGCACAGAGAGTCTGCCCCTTACAAGGATTCCACTGAACTGGTTTTCAGTTTTACAATGGTCTGAAAACTGTGCTCATGTGGTAGGAACTGTGCTTTGAGTTTGGGTTCAGACTTTTCCCTGGGCTTGTGATGTGCTGTATCAGTGGCAGCAAACCTATGACAAGAGTGTAATTGTGTTTTTCTTTTAAAACAAAAGATGTTAATGTAGAGTTGTTTTTTACTAAACTAAATCCTCAGTATTCAGTTTTAATTGCAGTGTTGACACTTTGGGATAAATAAGTGGATTTCAGGTTGCAGTTTGGCACTTGGTCTCTAAAAGGTTCACCATCACTGTGCTATGGGATTCCTTCCAAAGTGGGGCAGAAACTGTGAGCTGCTGGATCCCAGGGGCAGACACCTGATTCTCTACAGATGGTTTTGTTGCTGAGTATTTTAGTTACTTTCTCATTGCTGGGACAAAATACCTAACCCCCACAATTAAAGAAGGAAAAGTTTATTTCAGCCCGTAGTTTGTAGAGGTTTCAGTCCACAGTCGGTAGCTCCAAGGCAGGGTGGCACGGCAGAGGAGAAACAGTCCATGGCAGGGCAAACATGAAGCAGAAAGACTTCCTTCTTCTTTCCCTTTTTATTCTATCCAGGCTACAAATCTATTGGTTGGTGCCACCCACACGCAGGGTGGGTGTTCCCTCTTCAGTAGATCCATCATCCACACCCAGGACTATGCTAAAACCATCAGCGAACTGATCCAGTATCACACACATGATTCAATCACTCCCAAAGCCCTGCCTGTGACACATGAGGCTTTGGGGAGACCTCTAGATTCAAGCCATAACACTGAGCTAGGATGCGCCACAGGGCTGGTGTGTCCAAGGCATTTTCAATTTAAGACATTTGTAACTTGCAGTGTGTTTCATCAGCACTAACCCCTTTATAAGCGGAGGCGTATCTGTGTGTACTTACATTTCTTACAAATATCTAAGATTTAACAAGTTCTAAGGGGTTATGGACATCTACCACTTCAAAAAGTGACCAAACAGGGAAGGCGCTTCTGCCGTGGGGGCATCTGCAGATTCAAGGTGATTTTAAGTTTAGGCTCTGAGGATCTCTTACAATAGGGAGAGGCAGATAGACACAGAAGCCCAAAGCCTGCCTGAGTGACTGCCTAATGGGAAAATCCTGTCCCATACAACCTGCATCCCCAAGAAACTGTACCCCATGGTTAAGAATTGACCAGGAGATAACCAGCCCCATATGACTCACCTCCCAACTCAACTACAAAAACCAGAAACAAGAGCAATACTTCTCTGGATATGGAGGGGGAGGCTTATCCATTCTTCAAGTTGCAGCCAGGCCCAACTCATTCACTCTTTCAGCCCAAATTAACGTTGCCTGCGTGGTACCAGAGACCACAAGACCTGAGAGACATTCTGAATGATAATCTACAGAAAAAGGAATACCTTTGTAGGCCAGAAGTAACTCTCCAAAGTAAGTTCCCAAAGAAAGTAATGTGTTCACCATCAAAAACAGCAGAGCATACAAGGAAACAAAGCCCTGAGAAGGAGAAGAGACACAGCACGGATGAACTGGGCCCAGTAGAATATGCGTGCTGCGTGCAAACAGAAGATCAACTCCAGAGGCTTTGCTGGAAACAAGAAAAATTTTTTTAAATAATGAGAAGATGTGACGGGGGAAGCAGTCTGGAAGTTTTTAAAAATTAAAATTGAAAACTCGATTGGACAAGTTCAGCAACAAGTAGAACTGAAAAGAAAATGGAACAATTAAAAGACGGGAGGAAATTATTATCCAAATTTCAACGAAAATGGCCAAGACATGAAAAATACTAGAGCTGTTAAGATACATAGACGGTAGGAAGAAAAAAGTAAAAGGTGTGATAAATCAGAGTCCCTGAAAGAGAAGAAATGAAGCAGCGTCCGTCAGACAGCAATCCACATTCGGGAAGCGCAACAAACCCCAGACAGGAGGAGCCGCGACACAGCTGGACACAGCACAGTGCTGTCCAAGACCCGGAGGGGAAAGACCAGAGAGTTGCAGGGAGCCACCAGGCAGCAGCCACAGAAGCCAACAGAGCGTCTCCCCGCGTGTGAGGGAAGTAACTCGCATTGCATGACCACAGGGCAACCTGCTGCCTTTCAGGATCCCTGAGGACAGACGCTGCCATCTGAGGGTCTCCCGCGGTGACGCTGAGTGGTGGGTCCTTGAGAGGCAGCAGCAGGGAGACAGGACAACAGAAGGTAACCTTTTGACATCAGGTTGCTTCAGGGTTTGTTCTCGCTTTTTTTGTGAAAGGACGGGGCAAAGGAAACTTTCTTATTGTGCAGATTAAAACTGCCTGTTTGGGACGCTTGTTTCTCCCTAAACCCCGTTTCTCGAAGGACACAGAACAAGCGAGTTTCTCTGGCCGCGTGGAACTTCGATGTGAATGCCTCCTTTCGACTTTAGCCTGGTCTGCTGGTCCTGGCACAGGGCCTTGGCCCAAAACAGTGTCCTGTGACTTTTAGTTAACGAAACCTAAAGATGCATCTGTCGTATGATGTATGCTTATTGTACATTTCCGAGCAATGGAATTTTGGTATTTTCATAGAATAATGAAAGTAGATGAATCTACCCAAATGGGACAGGGAGGAGGAGA